>JAYMTP010000015.1:0-66421 GCA_036897365.1 Geranium brycei
AAAAAAAAATCGAAATCGAATAAGAAAATGGAGAATCAGAGAAGCAAAGCCAAGCTTGACCTGGAAAGCGAAATCAAATCTCATCCACATATGATAATCAACGAAAGAGAAAGATAGAGAGCGATTGTACAATCCTCAATTCTGTACACAAATTCAGACAAAGCGATCTCTGAGCATATTCGAGTCAACAAAACAAGAAATTCCTGCAAAACGAACTTGAAAGGAGTCTCTCTTCTCAGCTCCTCCCACCATTTTTGAACCACCGCACCAAATGGCCACTCCACGGTGCGAGATCGGACCAAATCGACGAAGACGAGTAGAGGAGGAGATGAATTGTGATCGCGACGAACACAGAATGTCGGAAAGAGAGACTATGGAGGAACATCGCTGAAGGAGGAATAGTCACGGAGGTGTCAATGGAGGAGCACACACAATTGACGGAAACATCACTAAAGGAGGAGGAGTGGAGGGCACAATTACTAATATGTCCTTTTTTACCTTTATTGAATTAATTTTCAGCTAAAATTAGTTATTTATGAGAGCTATTGATGAGTTTTGATCCAATAGTTATTGTTTATTCTTACTTTCCTATTTGAATAGTAGTTTCCCGCGGAGTGCATCCCTATAGTTTATAAAAGAAAGATGTGAACCCTTAACAACAAGTCTGAGACCGGTAGTTATGAAGATTGGACCTCAATGAAAGAGCTATGAGTGGTGGTGCCTCCTCCTTTACTCAATTTGCACAGCAAAAGATCATATATATCCAATACATATCCATTTGTGACATCTATGTCTCTATTTTAAGATTGTGTAGCTGAATAAGACTAATCACTCTTCTCAATCAATTTCTGCAACCATTTCGATCTCTTCCCTCATTGGATATGTATACTTGCTCCATTCTATCTTCACAAACTAACCAATCAATTCTCAGAGCCATTCATTCCTTAATTTTTACACACCCTCATCACTCTCCAGTCCATTAACAATTGAAGGAGACAAGTCACGCGCAACCGTAACATTATCGTTCTCAAACATGTGTCGACTTTTCTTAATTAAACTGGACATATGATGATAAGTAACTGTTTTCTTTTTATGATGAAATGATATAATTATTATACCCCGAATCTCTTAACAAGTAAATGTAAAATTACCAATATTTACTTGTGAAACTAGTCAAACACTTTAACTTAAATTCCTTTTTTACAACAAAAAAAATGAACGTAAGAATTTGCCTATCAAAAAAGTAGAGTTGAAAATTAGTTTATCATGAAGAAAGAGTGATAGCAATCGTAACATTATTGATTGTTCTCAAATAAGTGTCTATTTTTCTTAAACTTGACATATGATAATAGGTAACTGTTTTCATTTACGTGCAAACGAATGTAAATTTCAATTACGTAAAGTTAAAAATTTATTAAAGAAGAAAGAGTGATAGATTATGTACATCAATTGAATAAAAGTTGTATGTCAAGTAAGTGTATAAAGATAAGGATCAACTAGATAAAGATAAAGTTGTAGGTCTTCGTTATGATGAGAGATGTAATATGTATGTTTGATGATGTTGCTGTAGTCGAACAAAACATGGCTTCCCTGTTTTGAATTTGGAGTGAATCGAAGAATTGGCCTTAGAACGAGTGGATTATAGATAAGTTGATGTTTCAAACTATTAAGAAGGACAAATTTTATTAATAGAAAAAATTGTAAAATCATGGTGTATACTATCACACCCCCATTAAATAGGTAGTTGATACACCCCACAAATAATAATGGTTGATCAAGAGGTGCAAATAAATATGACTCATTTGTGAAAAATGGAAGTTAAGGCGTTTTCCGAGTTACCAAGAAATATTTATAGATATTTTTGGACGAAACAGAGTCTAACAACTACAAAAAAAGTAAATGACTTAATCGTTTCGAAGAGTGAAAAGAAGAGAATATCATATCTCAACAGAGACAACACCATAATAATTTGATGTTCAGCGTAGAAAACATCAAATCATTGTGATTCGATTCCCATGGCGGGTAACGAGAACAGATGAAAACATAGTTCATCGAATACGGGTGCATAAACGAGAGGAACGAGTATCTGCTTCGATGACATAGAGTTCTATACATATGACCAGCAATGAGAAAAAGATATGCAACAGCTAAATGGTGACGAGCAATATCAGTCAACAATAAACCTTGCGTTTGTGGATGATATCCTCTAAGAGGGTTAGAATAACAGTTCACGATCATGCTAGAATTTGATGTTAGCCCCCTTTATACGGGGATAGACATAACATAAATAAGAAAATTAGTACATCCTACATTAGAGTTAAGCTACATTAATTAGAAAAAGTCCATTTTAGCATTTCCTAATTCTATGGTAATAACATTCATCCCATGAAGATACAATAGTAAACAGAAATGTGCAATTGCCACATATTTTCAGTAATATCTATATATCTTATCAACAACCAATATACGAAATGAAAGCTTATATAATCTTGTACACACATAGCTTTGTGATGTCTATTCTACCATAAATGCTACAGTTGAATCTGTATGGCCTTGATCTATTATAAATAGAGTGTACAACATAGCTAGGAAGTCATTAACAAATCGAATAAGGAGTAACATATATAGCGATCGAATATGCAGAAAGCTTGGTTTTATGAGGAATATGGTCCCAAAGAAGTCCTCAAGTTTGGTGACTTGCCGATTCCTACTCCCCGGCATGACCAACTACTCGTCAAAGTTCATGCCGCTGCCCTGAATCCCATCGATTCTAAAAGGCGCCACCGACCCATTTTTCCTTCCAAATTCCCTGTGAGTATACATACACTATATATATACACGTCGAAAAACAAGTATATATTATACATAAGCTAACATGCATGTTTTTTTTGTTTTTTTTATGGAATTGTTTTGTCGACAGAGTGATAATCTGGTGTAAACCTCACCGGTGGTGTAAACCTCACCGGTCTGTGTGAACCTTGCGAGTTTATGAGGGAGCGCCATGTGGCACGCTGACATGACAGACACGAAAAATAAATAAATAATAATTTCTTTCAATCCCTCGTTACATTACTCTCCCGACAGAGTAATACTTTATCTTCTAGATTATAGAATGGAACCCGTTCTCCTTGACGCCCCCAAATTGACTCACGTCCCTGTGTTGACATAATGTTTTGGTCACATTTCAGAGACTGATCCAAAATATTCGGTTTATAAGTTGGTGATAGTATTGTGCTTGATGACTTATTAACTGGAAGACAATAATGTATAACTTCAAACCATTAGGGGCAAACTTTAAAATGTTGTAAGAAAAGAAATAATCACATATGTTAGTGTAAACTTTTTATCACTCGACTCAACTTGTGTTGCTAGTTAAAACGTGTTTACCAAACTTTTAAGACAAAAACACACATTTACCATGGAATAGCATTTATATTTTTTTTCATCAACAATAATTAATCAGCTATTGCGTTGCTGCTGTCATCATACTTATCATCACTTCACCCACAATCTTTGGCCTTGTATTATTTTCTTTACCGAGTCAATGACATCACCTTTTTTATGTGTGTACAAGTTAAGGTGGTTCCCGGGTGCGACATGGCCGGTGTGGTGGTGGCGAAAGGGAGCGCCGCCACGAAATTCGACATAGGCGACGAGGTGTACGGCAACATCCAAGACTTCAACGCGGACGCAGAGCTGAAACAGCTAGGGACGCTGGCCGAGTACGTAGTGGTGGAGGAGAGGCTGGTGGCGGCAAAGCCGAGGAGCCTGTCGTTCGAGGAGGCGGCGAGCCTGCCGCTGGCGGTGCAGACCGCCGTGGAAGGGTTCGAGACGGCGGGCTTCGAGGAGGGGCAGACGATATTCGTGGTGGGAGGAGGCGGCGGGGTGGGGACTCTGGTGGTGCAGCTGGCCAAGCACTTGTACAAAGCCTCTCTTGTGGTGGCAACTTGTAGCACACCTAAGGTCGACTTCGTCAAGAACTTGGGTGCCCACAGAGTCGTTGACTACACCAAGACTAGATACGATCAGGTCCAAGAGAAATTCGATTTTCTCTACGATACGATTGGTGAGAACTTCATTTTCTTACATTGGTACTAAGTTGTGTAATTGCAATATTTGCATTCAGAACATAAAAAACTAATTGTCATGAAAAAAACGGAGAAAATTACATGTTTTCAAATATACACCATTTTCACTTAAATACATTCAACTAAGATTCGGGTCATTCGCCTACACAGATTTCATAAATTCTCGTATATTGAGTTTTTGGATGAAAAATGTTAATTTTGAAAATGAAAAAACAAAAATAACGCTGGTTCAAACTTACAGTTTATTTGTATTTTTTTAAGCAAAACAACTCATAGTTCATTGGCGTTGAGCCACCAACAACTTATTGACATTTTGGTGTTTAATTAGGTGAGTGCAACAAATCATATGTGGTGGCTAAAGAAGGTGGAGTAATAGTGGACATAACATGGCCTCCATCGCATCCAAAAGCAGTCTACTCAAGCTTGACAGTGTCTGGGTCTGTCCTTGAGAAGCTCAGGCCATACCTTGAGACTGGCCAGCTCAAGCCCATAATTGACCCTACTGCCCCTTACACTTTTGACCAAGTTATTGAAGCTTTCAGGTACATTGAAACTGGAAGAGCCAAGGGCAAAGTTGTCATCTCTCCCTTCCCTTCCCATGGCCCCTCCCCATCCCATGTTGCTTGTGATGCAAGCAAGAGCAATCTCATGGCATCACAACACAAGATTTTAGTTTGAAAGGAATGGAATGGAACCAATAATGTCAACTTTTTATTATATGCTTGCCTTCATATTCTAAGAATAATGGGTTGTGGGTTCCAATGGAACCAATTTAAAGCTATGATAAGGTTTGTATTTAATAAGGTTTGTGTTTTGTAAGTTGTAACCATATGGGTATATATGTGTTCCTAGTTACAGTTGTATGAAATGGGATAGAGGTTTTCTATGCTGTCGCAATGGACATTAAATCTAGTTTTCAGTCACAACGACCTGAAATTACATTTAACATTTAATAGTAGATTCCAATCTATTTACATGGACATTAAATCCCTTACAACATTACAAATTTCCCAATTATAATTTATTTTTGTTAAAAAAAAGTTGTCAAAACTAAGGAAGTTGTCTGGAAAGAGGTACCTTCTAACATTTATGTAAGTACAACAACTAGTCAATTACTTGAGTTATATGAACGTTAGTTCTGACTGGAAGTGCAATCATCTTGTAATGGATTCATTCAAATCCACATATAAACAATATAGCAAGCTACCATGCCATGAATATATTCGAACCCATATGGAAACATTATAGTGAACACAAAACATGTATCTCTCACACACAACACAAGTGTTACATTTCTTTAGCTAAAAAGAAATTGATGGACAGAAATTGAACAGCTCAAATTACCTGAATCAATTGCATACACCTTACAGCTCAAATAAGTGAAATAAACTGCAGAGCAACCATCAATTCAATGACGTCTCATACATATTTTATAAAGCTACATGTAAACCAATGAATAGATTTCTGAGCTGTTTTGTTACCTCTCTAAAATTATAGAGTAATATCATTATCGTTCTCCAGCGCTCTAAACTCCGACTTTCAAGTTCTAACGGGGATGAGTCAATCACCATCCCTACCAAGCTTGAGCCTCGGATTCACCAATATCAAGTTCATCTGCAACTGCAAGTAAATACAAGTCACTGTAATTCAGTGTAAACTAAAGATTTCAATGCAAGTAAAATGTTTTTCTATCATTAGAATGTTTTCATTTAAAATCCTTGTATTGATTTTACAGATAAATAAATATCCCAATAATTGTTTTAGAAGGAACAGATTCACTATTTTAATTTACAACTAGATTGCTACCTAAGGAATAAAATAAAATAAAATGGATAATGGTGTCACAACTCACAATTGACATTCCTGTTAATGGCCTGCTGTTCTCTTATACAGTATTCCTTCAAAGCATGAGTGTTTTCAGCAGCAAATTCATGGCTGGAGAGCAATGGTCCGTCGTTAAAGGTATATATGTCTTTGTGGTGAACTTTCAAGGGTTAATTATCAAGTATAAGAGGTCATTTAAGCAATCAATGAAGATGTTAGTCCCGTCAACCAATTCCGGGGCAAGGGTGGTTCATCATTAGACATCAAATTTCTGCCCTGCAATCATGTGGGCAGGAAGAAAATCTTAATTGACAAAAAATCAAACCGAGGAAGATAAAATACAACATATTCAACTTACTTCTGGATCGGTGTAGATTATCAACTTTTTATCAGCAGTTGATACCAAAAGATTTGTATTTTCCTTATTTAGAGCCAGAGCAACAACACCTTGCTCTTTTCCAAGCTTGAAAACATGAAATACCTGCATGAATGAATATTATAAGATTGTTCACATAGCGAAAAAGTTTATACCAATATATGTAACTCAATACCTTCAGGGTGTGTAAATCTAGGAAGCAAATGGAAGGCGCTGCAACATCCAATCTCTTATCATCCCCCACCGCATCAAATTGATCAATATCCTTACACATGTTTACTGCAATCAAAGCGCTCTTCCCATCGGCAGATATTTCCATACAACTGATACTTCTGGAGAAAGGAAGTTGTGCTCTAGCAATTGAAACACCATTAAGAGTAAAAGTACTGAGAGTATGCCGCAATTTATTCCAAGTCATTACTGCGCCATTGGGGGAAATAGAGACAGCATGGGCCTCCAAACCAGCCATCCTTCTTATCAAACGACCCCTTCTAACAGAATGCAGCAATAAGCCTGAGGATTTGGAAGACGAAACTACAATTCCGAGATCTGAGTTGACACAACAGCAGAGAATTTCCTTGTGGTGGCCCCGGAGGACATGTATGGGACCTTCAAAACGACGCTTCCTTTTTTTATCTGCTAGGATACTAGATACAGTATCACTACCTCGTGAAGTAGGGGTCTCGATACCGCTAGAAGACTCTAACATGTTGCTTGGATGAGAAGCAAATGCCCGATTGATTCTCCAAAGCAAAACTGTTGTGTCCCGAGATCCCGTAGCAAGGTAGCAGCTATTAGGTGAAAGAGCAATGCAAGTGACAGGAGCACAGTGCCCTATGGCTGTCTCTAAGGTTCTTGCTCCATCAGGAGATATTAACTTGATGCTGTTGTCCACATGTCCACCTGATTAAAAGTCAAGATTTAGAGACGTGATATCACTAAGAGAGGTTATCGTATGCCTTGAGATTGAATGACAGTTTAAAAAGTTGCCAGCATGCATCGATGAGAGATGTCAAGAAACAAGGGTGCCAGTCATATATTTGCCTTTTTTGTTGGTGTTGAAGTGTGCCACATTGAAAGAATGTGAAGTTCAACACTTGATGTATTGGTTGTGCTCTCCAACCAACAACTTAACATTTTGTGGTTGGAATTAAGTTTAACTCTTGGAAAAAGAGCTATTCCCGTCAAAGAAAAAACCCCTCTAAGTGGAACATGCTTCTATCTAAGAAATACCTAAACTCCTAGAATGTTTCTCCTCTTGAAAATTTTGAAATTCATGGTAGGATCATTGGAGGGATGTAGCGAGTAAAAAATACAAAGATATAGACTGAAGATATTACCCGTGATAATTTCTCCGTCACGTGTGATGGAAACTACAGCTGAGCTAACGATTCTAGGTGCAGGAAAAGCTAGAGCTTGAGGGAATTGCCAGTCATCAGCCCCGCCACCTGGCCCTTTGAACATGCGTGCAAATGGTCCACTAGAAGGACTAGTAATCCTCCCATGTTGAAACAGGAAAGGAATACCCTCACCGTCATGGGTGTTTGGTTGCCATGAATGGACAGCAATGCGTGCTGCTGGAGCATTTCCGTCAACAACGACTATAGTATCCTTAGATGCATGAATGGCAGCTGCAGGTAGATTGCACCGTTCAGGATTTTGGACAGCATATGGTTTGACGGCTTTTGGATTTCGAAAGATAGTCTGACCCAAAAAACAAACATAATCACGTGATTGGTTATTAATATTTCAATACATAAACCAATAAAATGGCAATAATAATCTCTTTCAAAAGGAAATTAATTAACAATCCTGCTAAGCATTATAACTTATTTCATCCAACATTTGTACCTAAAACTCCTTATTGAAACCTAAGGAGAGAGAGAGAGAACGAAATGGAGAGAAAAGGGTAAGGGTGAGGTGTTGAACTAAGGTTGAGGGAGAGAGAAACAGTTGAGGAAAGGGTTTAATATGAGAGTATTCTTGTCATTATTGAAAAAATCTAAAAAATATCAACTAAAAATTATTTTTTTTAACACCGTTGATGGATGAAAAGGAAAAATGGTAATTCGGGTGTGTTGGAAAGATAAACTAATGGTTTGGTGTACCAATGTTAAATCACATACTTTTGGATGCACTTGTCTGTCCTTTCCCCTTCCTAATATTGCCTTTCCTACTTTTATACCATAAATCCATCCAAGCATTATCATCTCAACTAGCCCCTACCGTGTATTTTTGTACCCTTGTTTAGGCCTAAAATTGCCCCCCCCCCCTAAAATTCAAATGAATATTCCTATCGCAAGGAACCACTGAAACTACCGTTAATTTCAACAATCTTGCATACATCCTATATATACTATATTCAGCCTCTATATCATTTGATTTAAAAATTTAGGTACCTTAACTTTTAGATCTAGTATTTCCCTCATCTTCTAGCCTAATAGCAAGAGCATGTATGGATGCATAGCGTAGAGTAGATGTCAATGCATATGAAACTGAAGGTTCATAAGAAAAATAAAAACAAAGTCCTTAGTTACCTGCAAATGAAGAACTTCCATCAATGGCATCCTCTTTAAATGAGGGATCCTGAGAAGTTGGGATGGAGTTTGTCCCAAGTATGCAATCTGATCTTGTATAGTATGCTGTTGTACCTATTTTGGTGGATTTAGAAAAGAAAAGCTAATCAAAAAGTAGCCAAAGTCAAACAAGAATATTAACCTTAATGTAATGGACTTACTGGATCTGAAATCTTATCAATATCAACTGCTCCATCATAGGTAATGTAAGAAAATACATTATTCGCCTCTATAGCTTCTTTACCCCTTTGTTTATACCTGTATATCAAATTTATTCCATAGAAGCACAGGTTAAGAGAAAAGTGAAATAAGTAATATTATAGTTTATTTTTACCTATTAATATTAAGTTTCCTCATCTATTTTGTTTCCTATTGTTCCCTGTATAAAGGAACCTCATACTGTAATCATTATCAAATATTCATCAATAAGAATAGTATATTTTAGAAATTCTACATATTCCATACAACTACAAGCAATGGTTAAGAGAAAAGTGAAATAACTTAAACAGGGCAGTGAGTTATTCTTTATAGTTGCCACTAGTAAGATAAAATTAGTTAATTGGAAAAGGAGGAAAGAACACAAGGTACATTAAGGAAGTAACCAAACCCACCCAAATATGAGATCAATCCATTCATGCAAATTCGCGGAGACATGCTCGCTCTCTAGAGCCATCCGATGCTTATAAATGAAATCAACTGGGTTTTCAGCCCACGGAGGCAGTACGACAGAATCTGACAGTGTATAATATGAACAGAACATTTCAATGAAACTTGCAACTATCTTCTTATCATTTTTTAGTTACAGTTAATCTAAAGTACATACCAGCTTTCTCTAGCAGTTTTGTGCCAGGGTTTATGGAGTTCCCACTGGTTAATATGTCAGGGAGATAAAACATTTCAGGAACCTAGATGACATAACGAAAACAAATATAAGTTCCTCAAATAAATTTTTCATTAGCATCGGGAAGAAACTGATCCAACAAGGGGGATGGGGGCCCTAGAGCACTGACAGGTGATTGGCAAGAAATATAAGAACTCATGATCCTTCCATGATATTGGAGTGGTGAAACAGGAACATACCAATTCTTTAACATCACTTATGTCGTGAAGAACTCCATTCCAAGTATAAGCAATATCTGAAAACATCTTGTCTGAATGATCAAATTTGCCGTCTTGCAGTTTAACAGAAAGAGTTGCAAAGGGTTCAACTCTAATTAGATAATACAACACCTGCAAATAAATGAAAGCAAACATAGAAAAATGTTACTGCATCAGCAAAATATAATAATGTATCTACGTTACAATACAAGACCAGGAGGCACCTACTCAACCAACAATTCAAAATAATAATAATAATAATAATAATAAATCAAATTTTGAAATATTGGTCTCTGCTTTTCTCTTATCATATAATTTTAGGGCAACAATATAAGAAAATGGCATGTTTTCCAATTCACTCTAACCCTGTGGCAAGTGTTAGGAAAACCTGGGAGCTTTGTAAATTCTTGAGTTTCACTTCTGAGGTCAACGACGATGACATGATTCAAACATTCCAACAGTTCGAGGCGGAAAATAAAGCATCATCACTCCAAGACGTTCCTTAAGCTTTCTGCTTTTATTTCAATTATGTATTTCACCTTTTTTGTACTGTTCCTAGAGTTTCCTTTGTCCATCTTGGGAATTGACTCCCTCTTCTTTTATATAATCGTTCTATTGCTGATAAAAAAAAAATCAATGCAATCGTTTTGAATTTCATGTAATACTAGATAGAAATAAGGATTGGGCTCCCAAACTAAAATATCAGTTTCATTAATTATATGAAGCTTTGCTTAATTCTATGTAAACAAGTGCACATATAAGGGATTTCTCCGAGCATCCCTTTCTCCGTAATCTGATCATCCCTTTCTCCGAGCCCCTTTTTCCTTTTTTGGTTCTGGGTTGGCACCCTTTTTGTGTTCTGAGTAGTTTTTATCTTTATTTCATTTCCTTTCTTCTTGTCAGTTTTCTCTTTATTGTATTTGTTTCTTAATGCAATAATATTCCACAGCTTATCAAAAAGAAAAGTGCACATATAAGGGGTTTGGCTAATCCTATTATATTGCCAGGACTAGGAACCAACTTCGGTTTCGGAAAGAAAGAGGAGAAGTATACTTACTGTCCTAGCACTTGAGTAATGTGAACTATAATGAAACTTCGGAATGACTTTATCATCAAAGCTAGAATATCTCTGCTTGAACTTTTTTAGCCGATCAGGATTCAAGGCACCTACAGGCTGTATATATATAAAAAGAATATAATGACAGCAGAAAAGGGTGAAACTGATAAAACTGGGGAATAAACAATTTAATTCCACCTTTGAAAGATCTCGGTAAGAAGAAGGATCTGCAAGATTCAAGCTCTTTGAACTGTAATCCGAAAGAACCCAAGGGAAAATGGGATACTGCAAGAAAAATGAACAAAGAGGATGGAAATTAAGGACAGAGGTATGCCTACTTCCCCCATAAAGCTCGAACTTTTCCAGAAGAATCTACCTGTGTGATGTCGTTATAACTCCGCCCAGCCAATGTATTCAGATGTATTAGGTATTCAAAATTACTGATCTGCAGAACCGTAGCAATCTTATTTGCTGTTATTCTTCAACCATTTTATTCTTTGAATTTGATAAGGAAATTAAAATGTAGAAGATACAAAATTCTATATGAGCTTCATGACATGAAAATTCAGAAACTGTACCTCCCACCTAGCCCAACGCTCCATAAGCTTCAATCTCTTCAGGAGTTGGTCAGGTCTCTACATCAAAAAGTAGATAAAATGTTTTTTAGATCATGAGAGAACAAATAATATCTAATATCTAATATTGCTTCAGCATACTTTGCCCCAGCTGTTTCATGTAACATTTTCTGCATGAATCCATTTATTACTAACAACTCTAAATCTGCATGTTGGCAAGCATATTTAAGTTTTCAAGTAAACCTGAGTTGTCATATAAATATTGTTCAAATGAGAGGGATGTAATTGGACTATAGCTCCATATGCATCTCTCCGCCCATCAATGTTCTGTAGGGAAGGCAACAACAAATTCAATAAGCAAGCACAAAACTTCAAGGATCGGAAATAATTACATGTCACTATAACATAACAGAAACTTAAAAGAAAGATGGTTAATTTAAGTACCCCAAAATCAAAGAAGAAGTTTGAACGATCAATCATAAATAATTCCAAAGCACTTTTTCTTAGAAGATATCTGCAACAAAACAACCAATAAAATGCTTTAAGGAGAGCCAAAACATATAGCAACACAATATACACAGATATGACCGGAAAAATACAAATTCAAGAAAATATTAGACAAATAGAATTGAAAACAGACCAGCACAAAGATGCAAATGTCCAAGGTTAAGTTATAAAATTCAAAAAGCAATATGTAAACGAGTACAAGGAGATAAAAGTGGTAACTCGAGGAAAAAAACATGATATATGATAGTGAGATGACCTTGTTACTTATCACTCTGGAACTTTACTCCAATCCAAAAGCATAAGCTATTACATGGAGACTAGTGAATAAAGTTGACACCAACTTCATATTCTTTCAATGTGGGAGACTTCCAACACTTCCCCTCATCATAGCACAATAGGCCTCACACGTGGACTAAGAATGTATGAACAGAGGAAGCGACAATTGGAATTTTAAAATCGGGCTTGATCAGTCTCCACAACTGAAAGATCAACCAAATAGATGTGTTTAATCGGCCGAAGTGTCGTCTAGGTAGAAATAATTAGAACAACGAGAGCCAAATGCAGTAATTACCCATTAAGGTAATTGAAGATCAAATCCTTCATTGTAGGTAGCCACGATACTATGTTTTAACGACAAAGAAGATTGGCCATGCTGGTGTCACGAGAATTTCAATATCACACCACTAAGTGATTAATGTGAGCCTTGCCACAGTTGGTTGTATGGCTTGTTATTGGAGGAAAGACATCCAAAGAGCCGGAGAAATGTTGGAAAGGTAACACAACAGACAAATGATAATGGAAAGATGACACATCGAAAAGGGTGACAGTGTAACACGGGGAAAAGATGGAAGTATAGAAGGGTATCATGCTAGGGAGATAAAGAAATAAACTAATACAAGACAACGCAAATATAAGTAGATAGTCCTATTTGATAAACTTGAAGTAGGACTCCATAACACTACCAAATAGAATTAAGAATCCATGTTTATCTTCAACAAAAGTAATGCCTGTTCTTGTTTTCATTTCCTTCTTTCAAAATTTTAAACACATTCCTCTAAGGACATAAGAAATACCGAATAGAAGTGTAGATATATGCATCAACCAATAGAAAGGACAAACAAAAAAAAACTTTACCGTCTACTATGAACTTGATGAAGGGAAGACATCAACCAGCTGTAATGTTTTCCATGTTCTCTAAAGCCGGAATTAGAATCCATTCCATCCATTGCAATATTATTATAAGCTATAAAATTTATTCTCTTAGTAGTCACCTGCAGCAAGCATTAGGTCTTATATCTAATTAGGAGTAGATTAATATATAGGGCTAGTAAAATATCTCTAAAAGCACAAGAATTTTCACTTGCAAAGATTTTCCTAACTTACTACATAGGAGGTGAGAGAGGCTGAGAGCAGCAATTATCATACAACATTATTATTTTACCAACTATCTAACAAAGTTCATCGAAGGTTCCTAGAAAGCATAGACATGTGTGCACCAAGCACCATATGACCACTTGCATCACAGACTACAACAAAAGTATCAAGTAGAACTGTAGTCATACAAGTGTTGTTTGAATGACATCACTCGGCAATGATCTCTCGAATTATGAAAATGACATAGTTTATCACCTCATGCTTTCAAAAGGTGAAAGTAGCTACTGAAAAGATAAAGACTGCTACGGACCATCTCTGATCCGTAAGGGGAATCAGCACTTAGAATTTAGATATACAACTTCTGTTTTTGATGAGCTGAGGATTTTATTGTACCGAAAAGAGAAGTACTATAATGATGGAAAATGAACTAAAATATACAACTTGCCTCTTCAATTCCAGTTCTCCATATGTCTTGGGTCATTATATATGTTAAGTTGGTAACTGTTGCATGGCTAATGGATATTACATAATTAATCGACACGTGAGAGAGGCATGCTGTGATAAATCACATAGTTTCCTAACACTCACCTGAAAGATTCCATGTGTAACCTTCAGTGGCCGGATCATCGATGATGGAAGCTCAAGAACTATCCCTTCATCGAGTTCGCTAGAAACATACCCAGGGGCAACTGCTGCAGGACTTTGGACCAACTCTGGATCAGTGACATGTTGAGTATCATCACTAGATTCCACTACTTCCTGCAAGTTCTGGTCAGTATCATCTATGG
The DNA here is from genome assembly GCA_036897365.1 of Geranium brycei. Classification (NCBI taxonomy): domain Eukaryota; kingdom Viridiplantae; phylum Streptophyta; class Magnoliopsida; order Geraniales; family Geraniaceae; genus Geranium; species Geranium brycei. Next base: position 14,264 of record JAYMTP010000015.1, read on the forward strand.
TAACCTCAAAATCTGCATGTGCATCCTCTTCATTTACGGTTTCCATTGAAATTACTTCTGCTGCTAGAATAGGAATATTAGATGGATTTATAGCATTCTCTTGGCAGTGTTCTGTCTCATTGTCATCCACAGAATTAGCAGCAGCAGCAAAGTGGTGAGACCGTTCATAACTCTTTCTAATAAGTAACCGCATCCTTGAGGAGCTTTCCATGAAATCTAGCTTCCAGAAAACCTGCACATCAATGATGAAATTTTAGAGAACAAAATAAATTCATGTAATGTTTTAAGAAGATGAAAATTTGATGACAAAATGAAATCTTTATCTAACATACTCTGCCAGAGTTGCACAACTGGTCCTTGAATGGGCCATACAGACATTTCATATCTATCAAGCAGTGGATGAGTTTCCGCCAAGCACGAACTCCAGTGGAAAAATGGTGTCTGGCTATAATGTCAACTTGTACACGCCTATCAATCTGAGCAAAGAACTGATCAAAATTCTAGTAGCGAGGTAAGCATTAATATCAACTATAACTCAAGCAGTATTTACCTCCGACCGTTGCAAGTTTCTTGCTAAAGCAAAGCTTGCAACAAGGACTGCAATAAACTTATAGGACAGAGCATTAAAATCTTTTCCATATACTGATTTCGTATCAACAGGTTGCAAACATTCCATCCAAGCAACTGACATGGCTTCAGAACGATTCCATCTTTTCACACGCCCCGTATCACTAGCATTTCTCCGTTTTGCAGATGTAGCCATTGCTATAGCACTCAGGCCCCTTCCAGTACCAATCTTTGAATTGCGTTCAAGATCCCGTGCGGCTGCCAAGGCAGCAGCTTTTGCGGCAGCCTTGTCCTTAGGCATAGCTCGCGATGTGTTGACTTGGGAAGGTTGCTGGAAGCTTGAAAATGTTTGAAGCTTAGTCCTTTTCCGCTCAATCATTGAGGTTTCACGCCTAAGTTGAGCTGTTGGTGCAGGAGCAGAAACTTCCCCACCAGAGGCCCCAGCAGCAATCATGGACAATGCCATTGCAGCAGGTGGCGACGCAAAAGCAGCAGCCCAATTTGGCGATATCATGGCCAGAGCTGCCTGAAAGAAATCCGGCTGAAAGTTATTATCACTGTAGCAATACCATAAACAAAATGACAGTTACTTTTTTATAAGCGAAATGATATATTAAAATAGTGGATAAGATCCCGAAGAGGGAGCAACAACCACTCAACCCATAGGGTGATACAAAGCAAGTCTGAAGGCGAAGATATACAGATATAAAAAAACAAAGAAAAAGAGACAGTACAGAGAGAATAAGCAGAGGACTACAAGAGGTCTGCCTCGGTGGCCAGGGTAAGATCCATGCTTGAAAGGTCAAGAGCACGGAAGTGACCATATTGATGTGACAGAAGATAAATAAGCAATGACAAAAAAATTGGGTTGAAATGCACATCCCATATCCAACCGAAATGTAAAAAAAACTACATATAAAGGCAAGAGTTACACGCAATTAGTAAGGTTGAATTTTTAATTGGGTAAGCCCGAGCGGATGTATGTAGCACGATTTAAAATTCTACATAGTATCAGAGTCTAAGTTGTGGAGTCCAACCAAATATATGTAGTCAATTTAAAATTTTACAATTAAGGAATACACAAAGTAATTGATAACATCACATACCGGCTACTAAAAATCAAATATGCATACACACTCAAAGCAACTGCTGGAAGGCAACATGAATCCTTTTACTCAACCATGTTTAAGTCAGCTAAATGCATCTTTTAGCAAAACTATTTGGGATCCTTGACATGTATTCTCCTTCTCTAGTCCATCCATTTTAACAAGTCATTCTTCCTGTGGCTTTCTTTATTAATTCTTTAGTCTTTCTATTTTCACCTAATTATATATCGAGCACATGTAGAGTGTGTTCAATAACCTCTATGGGCACGGAATCCGCAGCCAATGTACGATCATCAACAACTAGAGGATTCAAACCATCAGCTCTGGCAAGTTCATGATATCCTGCTAAAAGTGGACGCCACCGCCTCAACACAGCAATAAATGGTGGTAAAATGGCCTCAAGGTACTGTTTACGAAGAGGCACTCTGTCCCTGCCAACAGCATGCCATACCTGCATCACACAAGTCAAGCTAAGGTAACTAAAGTGAACGAATATTATGCATTAGAATAAGAAGAATATATCAATTTTAATGAAGTTAACAGGAAGAAAGAGAGAAATTTCAGTAAGATACAAATAAGAGCTAAGCAAATATGTGAACGAATTAGTAATCTAAGATGAAGAGTCAATTAAAAAACACTAACCTCTGAATAAAGAACACAAGAAGCAACCAACACTCTTGGTCTCTTGGACTCAGCAACTGGCATATTTAGCACAGGTGAAAGCACACTGTATGTGAATGATATGAATCAATGAAGCTGTTGGATCTAATGTAACGCCTTGTACTTTAGGACAGCTATAGTAGTGATGTAATCTATATACACCAAGACAAATCTAACTCCAAAGTCACATTAAGAATCTATTAACCTCCAATAAGGTCATATGTATACAGAAACTTTGTACCCCGTGAATAAGGAACTTTGGACTTATGTAATAAATTTAGCTAGCCATCAAATATTAGTTTATCGCTACCGTATTCAGTACACGGGGTATACAGTTTCCCAGCAGTAACATCAACGTGTTGGGAACAAGAAAATATGTTATATTTACCTCCACAGCAATGCTGAATGTGGATTCCTTGAAAATCTCGAAAATCGAGGACTGTTTTCTGTTGAGATAACTTTCCGAGGTGATGCACCCGATAAGCTATCCTCCAATATCACACCCTTCATGTGCAAGCTACCTTCACCATATCCATCCTCCCTCATTGAAACAAGAACCATTCGAAGCATGCACAAAAATGGTTGGTCACTATCCAATAACTGGTACAGTGCAGTCATCCCTCCCATCCCAGTACCAGACCCCCCGCCTATGCCAAGACCACTACCAAGTCCAAACTCATCCAACAGTAAAGCTTGAAGCATGGCAACTGACTTGTTTACTAGAGGTAAGTCAATCCAGTTTCCATTTTCATCTTTGTCCAAAATAGAATTCCAAATTTCCAACCCACTTCCACCTCCACCTAGCTCATCTGTGTTTGACGGAAGGCCAACACCATACCACAACCGGCTCCTATACTTCCAACCCTCTGCTAAATCCTTTGCACAGCTACCATATGACACAAAAGCACAGGAAACAGATTCGTAAGGTTCAGCTGCTGCTGCTGCAGTGAGACGTTCCATCACTGCTGCAGAAATTTGCCCGTTTGCATCAGCCATTGAGGCAAGGACCTGCGTGAAAACATGAGCATAAATTCCATGGGGGTTATAGGGGAGCATATTAATAACAAAGGACCATTAAAAGATGTTAGACTCTCAATTTGATATGACAATGTAATTAAGACAACCAAAGTAACATTATCATTAGGTCTGTGATACATACATCAAGAGGAACCCCGTCTGTATCACTAGATAGGTGATCACCAACAGCATCCATCGATTCTCTAACTCTGAATGCGCTTGGGCTCATTGGAGCTACAAAAGAAAGGGGAGAAACAGAACCTTCCACAAAATGTGAAGCACAAACTAATTTGCTCTGTTGCCGCAAATGATCTTCAACAAGCATCAAAATAACAATTGCATTCTCAACTAGAAAGACAGAAAGCTGAGCAGCATTCTCAGCTTCTGCCCTGGAATCCTTCGGCGACAAACCCTCCGCCGCAACGCATGCTGCAGTGGCAGCAATAACTTGGGTCTGCTACAAGAAAATGGCAATTGTAGTCATCGATAGAAATTACCACAGCCTACAACTAAAATCAGGTGAAAGAATACAATATAAGAGGGAACGATATCATATCATGCATAATCTGAAAGAATGTTATGATTAGTACATTTGTTATCAACAAAAGAACAAGGTATTAGAAAGAGCGGGCAAGATCCTGAAGGGGGGAGCTGTGCTCGCTTGGACAAAGAGATGGCAACACAAAGAGGCCTATAAAAGGCAGAGACTATAAGAATACACGACAGCAAGAACCCATACATGATCAGATCAATAGAAAAGCGAGAAGCTAAGTGAATAAACAACACGGTAGCCTGGCCCGATTATAGTATCATAGAAGCATGAAGGTAGATGTCAAATGCGATAAGGAGAGAAATAATGACATTATAAAAATACTTCCAATCTCATGAATGATGAAGTTATCAGGGAGGAGAGTTTAATTTGTAAGTGAACTAAAATAAATAATACTGGCAACTAACTTCGACTTTGTGCAAGATGACGATGTCACAAAACAGAGAAAAAATATTGAGGATCCCACCAAAATACATAGATCACATAATCATAAAAGATAGATAAACTAATTATCAAAACAAAAGAATGTTGTGGAGTTTCAAGCAATAAGCATAGAGTTTGGTTATCATGAAACATCACCTGAACCTGCAGTTCTCTATCTGCAAAATCCAGCAAGTCACCCAGGAGCCTTCGTTTAAATATAGGCAATGCTTCCTCGCGTCTTCAGAATGTGACAGCAATCAGCAAGTCGGAAAAAGTCATGGCCGTAAAGTAAGGTGCATAATGTTACAACCATAAGAGCAGAGACTATCGATACTTGATATTTACTCAATAGTTCCATTTAACTCAAAATAAGGTGATAAAATATCATGGCAAGGTATTGCAGAATTCATTTACTGATCCATTAAGACAAATCATATTCCCATTTTTGTTAATGTCCATCAAGCAGCACTTCAGTTCAGAATACAGTCAAGCAAGGTATTTCAAGCTGGACCACATTAGTCTTGATAAAAAGATGCATTGAACTCTTCAATCATTGTTTCTACCAGCAAGATGATACCATACGGTCTTTGTTAACTTTTTGCGCTTGAAATGTTCAGAAATGCAAGAAGGTACACGAAGTGCAACTATAAGGTTTTTACTTTATCTGAGAGACACTGTTGATGTATAAAGATGGTGGAGGTGGAAGATGAATCAGGCTAAGATACTGTTCTGAGAGAGGAGAAAATATTTAATTCTTGATAGTTCTTTATTCAACAAAACGAGTGACTTCTGTAAATATGAGATTGTCTTATATAAAATAAGAAACAAACTAGGAGTAGAAAAAGAATAAGAATAAGAATAAGAAACAAACAATGAATATGTAAATAAACTAGTAACAAATTGGGAATAGGAAATAATTCTAACAAGATAGGTATACAAAAAGGGCTATAGCATTCACAGTACTTGGGGATTGTCAGTGGCTCCGGAACATGTCGAGCCTACACTAATATGCACACAAACATACACAGACACACAAGAATATTGCTGTGCCGGGACTCGACTAACAGAGATGTCAAATGAGGACTGATACAACAATATGCATATTTTCAAAAGAATGAAGTAACTCCTGTAATTCTGTTAATGACGCAAAGCATACCTGACTCTCTGGTCTCCTGTGCTAGATCCACCAACCATAGAAAGCCATTCTGCACAATGAATTGTAGCTTCAATATCCTGTAGAGAGAAGTAATAACCAAAGGATATAAATGAAACTGATCAGACTAAGAAGAATCTCTAGTTTATGCAGAACTAACATGGTTTGACAGAACTACAGGTATAGATAGCATAGGCAAGATATGCACTGAGTTAAAAGTAGTAGGCCTGTATGTCTGCTAAACAAAAGAAAGTTGTGCACTATCAGTTTATAAATATACAAAATGCTTCTAAAGGGACATAAGCAACAACAAACAGTTGAAAGGAAATAAAATGAAGGATTGAAACTGAAATCTATTTTACCTATTAATAACCATTAGTTTAACTTGCTACAGAATTCAGGCAAGTTAGGGGAAGTTCACAAGAGCTCAACCTTCAAAATGTAATTTTGATGAACTTAGAACACAACTAGCTCAAGCTCAAGTTGAAAAATTTAGGTTTCTACTTGTACAGGACTTTTTTTCTTCCTATTTTGAGAGAGAAAATTGGTGCAATGGTAAAGTAGACAGATGGTTATGATTTTGAGTTCTGCAGCCTCTCTCCAACAGCTAGGGTAAGGCTACATACCTGTATAGAACTATTGTTTTCAAAGACATGAATAAAAAGAATGGGCAGGATCCCAACGAGGGAGCCACACACACTCAGCCAAAAATGGTGACACAAAGAAAGCCTAAGAAGGCGAGGGAATCAATTTCCTCAAATCCTCTTCCACAAATTCATGTTTTCCCACTTCTAATTCTATGACTTGTATCAGCCATCATCATATCTTCACCCCTCAGTCACTCAATTCCTCTGGCTCAGCCACTCCCAGTCCCAACGTAAAAGAACCACTTCTTGCAACACAAGACAACTGTGACTCATCTAGAGAAAACAGCAGAAAGAACCTGGGAATTTCACAACAGATTAGATTTTAGAGGCCAAGGGTGAAACTCCTCCGTTGTTGACCTATTTCAAGTGATTGAACAGGAGTCCAAAACCAATCAAGAGTCGCTTGAATAATCTCTTTTCCACGTGAGAATTATCTTCTGGAGCTCAAGATGGTGCCCCTTCCAAAAAGAAAAGTTTCCCTTCATGATCATGAAGTCAAAATCAATTTTAGTCTGCAGTTCCATCTAACACTCTTAAGATCCATCGGTCTCAATTTGGATTGGGTTTTTTGCTTTTCTCCATCGAGATCATGCCATGTTCTGTTCAAGTCACTGTTTCCCCACTTTTATCCTACTTTTAGACGCAGGTTTGTTGCTTACATATCTAAGCTGATGGCACAGCATCTCTAGTTCTGTTTCTAGCTGCCTGTTATATTTTGTTTTCTGTTATTGCCCATTTGTATTTGCTTTCTTTATCTTGTAATTGACTTGTTTCCTTCCTGGAAGCTAAGCCTTTTGTATATACACATTAAAGTACTGAGCAAAAATCAAGTAGAAGTAGCGAGTTCATTCTGAAATGATATGCAAGATTTCCTCAATGGCGTCAAATTTTAACCAGAGGAAAAGATGTAAATGTGGAAAAACAAATGTGTTAAAAGATGAACCAACCTTCCATCCATCTTTCTGGCGCATTGAATGCTCTAACATGATGATCAAGAAATTGTGTATAAGGTCTTCTATGTCTCCTGAGCTTGTTGAATGTGATTGTTTGCTAGCACTCTCCTGCAGAACCAAGTAACACCATATGATTATTTGAAGGAGTTTACACATATCTGCTGAAATTTATCGCAATAATAACTCAATCTCATCTTTCATTTCCATTTGTACCTAAACATTAGATGAATAACCATAATGGTGGAAAAATGCCCTTTCGACAAATGTGTTTACAGTAGGATAAAATTGTTCATAAGAAAATGACAAAAAACAAGAAACCCAGAATATATTTTTTTGGAAAGGAGGGTATTTTTGGGAATGTGTTTCAAACTTGATTCCATTACAATGTCAAACTAGGCAAGAGAACAGAAAGCTCATCCTGCCTGTGGTTCCATTTAGAACACCATTCTATTCTATTCCAATTGCATTCCCCTCATTACATTGCATTTCATCCAACAAAAATGAGGAAAACAAAAGAGCTAAGAGATACATGTTCTTTATGATGATGAAGCATATCATCAAGCAGTATGGGAAGTATAATGGTCGAGCAACAAGTTTAGAATTTTAGGATCAGTGTCTGACTCCCAACTAAGGGGTCAACCCTAATAGTTAAAGGTTGAGTTTAACTCTTCCCTTTAGATGTAGTTTTTTTTCCCATTTTCATTCGATGTGGGACTTTATACTTCAACTATAAGCAAGTAAGATGATAAATTATGTTTTTGCATTTATGAAGAAAGGGAAAGAGAACCTCATGGTTGGATATAAGTATCTCCAGAATCCACTCAGGCCATTCCTCCATGTTAGTAAGGCTGCTTCTATTTTCAGGATGACTGCAAGCCAAAAACAGAAGATCCTGAAATCATATAAAGGCAGAAGTTTAGAAACTAAAATAGAATATTAGGACCACCTCTTACAGGAAAACCAAAATGATATAGAAGCAGTAAAAGGGTCCATTCCTCTGTTTGGATTTGGAAACGCAAAAGGAAGAGAAGCTGGTAAGGATCCATACTTCTTCTGGGCCCACCATTTCTCAATATCTCCATTTTGGAGAGATTTGGGAGGAAAGTGGGACTATTGTGTGCTCTCACATTTACAGATTTTTATTTGATAAAAAAGTTAAATACAAGATTCAGTATTATTTTCCCTTTTCGTCTTTTAATCCAAACATCAGGAGAGGATACTAGATTTTTCTCCCTTATTAACTCTTATCTTCCTCGCATCCTTTCCTTTTTGTTTTCCTCTTCCCCTCCTCTACTCTCATCAAAATATAGGATAAGTGCTGGGACATGCAATGCCGTTACTAGAACATGGAATCTGTGAAAACCGTACCTGCAAAATTTTGCTTTGCAGAGCCTTTGATGCATGTGGAAGTGACCGCAGAAGAACCAAAAGAAGTTCCAAATGTTCAAAACAATGGCCAGAATCATAGAGGTTAAGCACATCATCAGTAGAAGAAGCATTTATCTGGAAGAAAAAAAAAATTTGAAAAATATATGTATAAGTTGGATTCTCCTTATAATAAGGAACTTCAAGTTAGTGCATTTAGAAAACACATTGGCACAAGTTTTTCCCTTGTGTATCTGAAAGTATGTATGGAGAGGAAGTATAACTATATTCCAAAATCTGCAAGTATATCTGTATGTCAAAATCTGCATCTCTATCAATTCAGTTTTGGTGTAATCAGTAAAACAATGCAGCATTAGAACACTCATTCTCAAAAACTATGGCCACGTCTGAATTTTGTATAAAGTGATATGGACTATGTTATCCAAAGAAAATAGTTTTTTTCCCTTCTGAAATACATGTTTAGCAGCACATCAATATAAGAGCAAATATAATAAAACTCATTATCAACTCTAGTTACTTACCTTAACCCCAAAATAAAATAGACGAATAACATTTGCATGTTCCTTTATTTTGTAAGGACAATAACTTTTTTTGCTAGGCAAATCTAAAAGAATAGATGACACAAGTTGGCATACCGAGGATCCTAATAAGGCTGTGTATACATTGATTGTCATAAGTCTATTTGGCGCTGCTTGGAAAACCTTCTGTAAAGCAAAAAGGAGTAGCGAAACCTTATCGTCAAACATGGTACCTCCTCCCTCGGAGAATCCACTACTAAAAAGGCTGCTTGTTATATCTGAAGAAACATGTGAACCAACTTTCAAATGCCCCGCTGATACTAAAGCACTTAATAGCCCAATGATACCAACAACAATCCCATCAGCATTTTCAACATTGTAACAATTATTCCTTGCATTGTCAGCACAAATTGAAAATGATATGCCACCCAAATTCCTATCAAAAAGATTTTCTTCAGCAAATGACATCCTTCCCATATTCCCACGCCTTGAAGGAGTAAAAGGGCTGCTACAAATGTCAAAGGGCTGAGATTCAGAATTTTTCCCATGTTCATTTAGTAGCAATCCTGAATCATCGTATGAACTTTTTGCAACAATGCTACCGCCAGAATCTAGTCCAGGCTTCAGGACAGATTTATTAGCATCAATCTTAGCAATACGTTCTGGAAGAGAGTCACCGGCTTTTGCTTCCCGTTGCAGGAGGACGAGAAGTGTTTCTATACCACCACTTTCTATGAATGCGTCAACAAATGTTTGAGCTCTTGATGTTTTAGGCTGTACAACTAGTCTGTGGATCAAATGCAACATCCTTGCAACCTGGGAGAAGATATTAAAAGTTACTTCAAATTAAGACAATGACTCGTATAATGTGGTTTAAAATTCAACATTTATTATTCACGTGGAATCCATAAGCGCAAAATATATTTTCTCTAATCTCATCCAATATAAATTCTGAAAACATCAAAGCAAAACTGCAATGAACATAGACTGGAGAGGGAAAGAAATTTCACACATGTTGCATACATCTTAGGTTGCTGGTTCAAATTCATTAACTAATTTAGATAATTTTAAGTACCACTATTTCTCTATGTTACCAAATCCCCTTATGAACTAGCAAAACGAAGATGGTTGTGAAAATTAGATTCAGAAAAGTCAATCATAATGAAACCGCATAAATCAATTCCACTAAAAATATAACATGTCACATGTTTGTATGTAGCATATCAACAATCAGTAATACCCTTAAATTGCATACTGCATCCGAACAACATTAATTAATTTTGAATAATAGCATGCATATTTTACATCAATGACAATGCACTGGAATCAGAAAAATAAAACTAAGATGACAAAATAAATTTATTGTATGGAAAAATAAAAAGAATAACATCAGGAATAAGCAACTTTACCTGATTGGGTTGTGGACAATCAACCATGAAGCCAAGTAAACAATGAACATCATCGGCAGCAAAAGAAGGAGGGGCTGCTCCAACGAGAAGTTCAATAACCACTAATAGCTCATCAACTAAAGCATTTACCTCACCCATAGGGCGTGCTGCATTTTTTAAGCAACACGAATTCACTGAGTCTTTTTCACGAATTGTCCAATAGCATTTCCTGCAACCATCAAGAAGCATCTGAATAGCATTTGCATCTCGCATTACTGAGGATTCTGTGAAAACCATGTCCGCAAGTGATGATAAAAGCTTCTTTTGAAGTCCATAGTTGCACAAGCTCCAAATTGTCAAATCCAATAGCAATGTCCGGAAAAGATGCACTTTGAGTGAATGATTTTTTTTCTCAGATCGACAAAGAGAAACAACAGCTGCAACAAGTTCTTCATCTCCTACTCCATCATGTGCCTCAACATCAAGTGAAGAAAATTTTAGGAGAAGATAGTTTAAGATCCTTGACAAAACTTCAGGCCCTCTGGCACGGCACAACTCTTCATTATTCTTGGGATTTTGAATAGTTATAGAAATAATTCGAAATATGGGAGCAGCAAGAGCTGCTGTTGCCAAGGACAAAGGAAGACTTCCTTGTTCTGGTTCCAAGCTATCCTTATTAACATTTGTTACTGCAAAAGGAAGTAAGGACATGGGACCACCATACGCCAAGGCCCAAAAGGTCTCCACCGGTCGCGTTCGTGTTGCAACACGAATTTGCCCAAGAACATCAGCTGGACGTCGAACTGTGCCTGAAGCAAAACAGTTATGGAAAACACAATGAGATTCAGACAATTCAAATTATTCAAGCATCAAGGAAAATAAATATCCTCGCCTATTCAACCAAAAATATATTCTCCTTACAAAGTTGTCTGAATCCATCTGCTGATTCTTCAAATTATTTAATTTTAAAGTTCTTTATATATCCACAAGCAGGTGAAAACAAGGGTGCAGGGGGAGTTGGTGGTAATTCCCAAAAGTAATCAGCACGCTAAGTGTCAATTAGAAAGAGAAGTGTAAAAAAGAAAAGAAAAGAGCACAAATTAAGTTCCCTATTTCTTTCATTCTATTCCCTAAGTTTGTGAGAATTTCAAGGCTAGTGGATTTGAGTAAAAAGGAGCAATATCATTTAAATATCAAATACTTTGCTGAAATGTACATGCATATGCATTTTGAAACCTACTTATCAGAGCCCCACAAGTCAGAAATGATAGTGCATCAGTAGGTGTTGATATATTACTTAAATAATTATTAAACACCTGTAGCGCCACAAGGGGAAGCATCTTGACAGAATCTCCCACTAAGCAAACTGGGGTGATAAAGAAGGTGAATGGATCCTCCAATATCTGCATCCAAAAGTGCACTTTCCTCTGTCATATTTTGTACACGCTCGTGTGTCGACAGCCAGGGAAGCCCTGCCCCATGACCAAAAGAAGGTAGCACATCCCCTCCTCTAGCAGCCAATCGCGCCATTCTTTCTGGGCCAATGGACTCCTTAAAGATGTACACAGGACCCATCTCAGCAAATAAGGGGCACTGACGCCGCCGATGCTGTAAGCCTGCCATATTAGGAGGAGGATTTGTCCCAATGCAACAAAACGCAAGAGGCTTGGAGATCCGAGTGAACTCAAAAGGACGAGTTTCACACAATGAGCCATCAATATACAATCTCATCTCACTCTCTGCTTTCCCAAGCAGTCCTTGCTTGCAAGTGTGCTCCAAACCAATAAAATACCAGCACTGGGGCTTGAAGGCATGGGTAAAGTGCATAGAAGCCTTTTTTCCCTTTCCACATCCACTTTCTACCACCAAAAACTGTGCATGAAAGTATGCCTCTACACCATGGTTATCAGCAGCTATGAAACTGAAAAGCCGTGGCATGTCAGCACTGCCTTCACCGGCTAATGCACTGGCTGCGGCTGCACCCGACACAGATGATGATTCTCCAGAATTGGAAGCAGCCGTAGCAATGGCTGCCGCAACTGTTGCTGCATTTACGGTATCTGCAAATGATTCAATGTAGATCCATGTCGCAAACGAATAGCCATTGCCGAATGGCCAATGGCTCTCTCCTGGACCAAGCAAACCAGAACTTTCACCATCAAACTCAAATGTACATGAGGGTCCCCTTGACTCTCTCCCACAAACTGCCCTCTCTAATGCAAGCATTAAATGTGTTGCCCATACAGTGGTAAATGTTCTGGTAATGACATGAAACCATCTGCGCAAATCATTAACACTTAGTGAATGCCCTGCCAGGTATTGGATGCAGTAGCACAAAGGAGTTCCATCCCATCCCATCTGTTCTCTTGAACCAACTTCCTGACTAAAAATCTTCTCGGCAGACCCCAAGAGAACTCCTAAAAGACCAGCCATAGAGCACATTGATCTGTTTCTCGTGCAGGACCGTAATATTACTAGCAATCCTCTAACCATCCGAGTCCTTGGGGACATAAAAAAATCACTGTCACCTACCCAAGGAAGGGAAGGAATAAGCTCAGCTGCAACAATGGCTGCTCGAGAACTCATCATCTTTCTAGGAGTCTTGCAATTATCGTCATACTCAAAACTCTCAACACCACCCATCGTAGAAAGGAGTGAATCAACTACCAAGAAAGCAACACCGTCCATTTCATCTCCATGCCCAAAATTCTCCAAACCGCTTACAATGTTTTTTAATTTGACCAAGCTTTCAATTTTCCCCATAATCGCAGAATCCACTAGATGCAGTAACTCTGGAGATAAATTTGGCTTAGGGTGTTGTGGTGAAGCACAAAACGGGGCACCCCCATAAACGCCAGAATCAAAACTAGCACCTGAGGAAGACCTCAAGATGGCATGAGCCGGGGTGAAGAGCGAGTGATCTTGTTGCCCTTGAGAAAAGGGGGAAGAACTGTAGTTGGTGCCAAACGCCTTTGATGCATGCTGGTGGGCATTTTCCCCACCAGTTGCAGATCTCACGCCATCTAAACGGACCTTAATACGGGGAGGCTGACCCACAGTTTTTGGTTGATCTCCCAAAGGAATTGAATCAAACTTATGCTCCTCCGTAACTTCTGTCACGGAATCAACCCCTCGTGAGACTACATTGTCACTACCTATGTCGGCTTCATCACTACCAGTAACACTAATGCCCTTTTCATCAGTTGTTCCTACCCTTTCCTCTACACCACTATCTTCCTCACCAATAACTGAATCCTCTCCAGAAATGTCTGAAAGATCTCTTGTTTCTTCTTCTTCCATTAGATTGTTGTTTCAAGGTGGCAAGTAGTCATTCAAATTATTAACACCTTCAGCCACCTGACACCAGAATTACCAGGAAGTTCATTCGCATCAATAAAACCACAATAAACCATAATTACAACAACTCTAGCACAATAAAAATACAGAAAACGATTATTATCTGTTTCGTTTGAGAAGGCATTGATTAACAGATCAGAGCAGCAGATCAATTACCAGAAATGCAGCTATAAGAAAATATACAAATCCAAACGCAAAAAACCAAAAAAAAATTATCGCAAATTCGCCGGAAAAACAACAAATGTAGGTTGTGATGATGCGTACCAGTGGAAATTGGGCAAGAAAAAATGGGTTGATGTTGGATTCTTCTGGAAACGATCAAAATCTGCAGAAGGCGGAGAAGAGAGAGAGAGAGAGAGAGAAAAGAGAGAAATGGAGGGGACGAGAGAGGGGGGCGAAATGAGCGCGAGAGAGAAGGTGAGTTTTGGCAAAAATAGGCCACATTTGATTTGCTCACCACCACCAAGCGCTCAGAGGCTGAAATGGTAATTTCCCACATTTCGAACGTCTCATTTTACTATATAATAGTCCTTATTATAAGTTACGAGTGGAGCAAAACAAAATCACCAAGCTTATATTTGTGAAGTTGCACTCGTGTACATGTACAGTTCAGGTGAAAATCATTTATTACAATGTGAATTAATAAGTCGTATTTGTTTTTTTTTTAAAATGGCATATGTGAGTCTCTATTATATACGGTTTTCACTTATACCTCCCTCAATGCGTTCCGTGGAGTCTCTGAACTATACTAATGTTTCACTTAGCCCTAACGGCGTTAGTTTTTTAAAAATTCTATTAATTTTTTTGAAAATAACGAAAATGCCCTTGTATTTAAAAAATAAAAAATTATTTTTCAAACTTTTTAAAAATATATTTTTCTACAAAATAAATAATAAAAAACTGATTTTAGTATTAAAAATATTATTTGTTAGAAAAATAAAAATATTATAAAACATAAAAAAGCGATGTTTAAAACCCGTTTTTCATTTTTAATATTTTAAAATAAAAACTTTTTTAAAAAATAATAATATTGGAATCAATTTTTATTATTTATTTTATAGAAAATGTTTTTATATTTTTGAAATACATGGGCATTTTCATTTATTTTGACCAAAAACTAACATCGTTGGGGCTAAGTGAAACGTTAATATAGTTCAAAACTGGGCATATATAGTACGGAGGAGGTAAATGACATTTTCCTCCCAAAAAAATAGTATTAGCAAGTAGATTGATACATAAATTACTGGATTAAAATAGATCATTAATAGTAAATTAATTTAATAAAATTTATGTTCACTAAAATTACATATTTTTTATCGTACTGTAGTTTAACTTTAAGTTTTTCATTTTTCAATCTAACCGTTGAGGTGTATTTGGAGTTTAACCACATTTTATGATAGTTTTCACCAAAATATTCTCCAATTACGTTATTTGAATAATAGACTATGATTGAGTCCTAGTTTCAACTATATCAAATTTATATTATTAAAATTTAATTGATGTAAAAGAGATTTTATCTCATTTTTATAGTGATTTATTAAATTTCTTATCATATAAGACACATGTAATGTGATTAAATAATGTTTAGTTTTATTTTTACTAATGTGAAGCTTGTACGCTACTATTTATAATATCTTTCATTTCAGTTTCGTATAAAACTTTATATATAAAATTAAAAACATATTAATTGACTACTCTAGAGTTTGAACTGAAATATAGTATCATAATTGTATTAGATTCCTAGAAATTGACACAAAAAAGTGCTATCATCCACCCATAGAAATAGTTAGGCGACATTGATTTCAATAAGTAAATAGAACACCAATATTTAATTTACAGAACTGCATTATTTGAAAAGGAAAACATTAGAAATTATATAAGATGTCAAAATATTTGGATATATAAAAGTGGCAGAAGATTTAGATTTTCACAGCTGAAATTGATACATATACATCAACTTATATTTTCGAATAAATTAATTCATTCAATTTAGAGGAAAGAACAATTGACTACACTACACCTAACCACAATCGTTTTTTTGCCACCCTAATTATTATTATTATTATTTTTTTAATATTCTAACTTGTATTTTGGGACATTTTACTACACCTAACCAAGGTTTTAAAAAAAAACTAAGTGCTATCGGGCGGACAGCACCTCGAAAGGATTAATCGGATTTGTATTTTTATTTTATTTTTAATATAAAATGAATTATACTATATAAAAAAATTAACAACCACAATTTTGAGTGACAATCTAAAATAGTGATCAGTGGTCACAACTTTAAGAATAAATTTTTTGAAATTAGCAATCTAAAACAGCTGAATTTTCATTAGAGAACCATGCAAACAATTTTTACCGTGAAAATTTGAAAATAAACTCTAACCTCCCACAAATTGAATAAATAAATCATCCCTTAGCTCACACAAATTGAATAAACAAATACAAATCACTTGTTACAAATATGAAGTGAAGTCTAAAGTAAGGAGATCCGACTTCGATTGATTCGCAAAAGACGTGCGGCGACGTTTTAAATTTTAATCGATTTTAAAAAAAAAATAAAATTCTGGTATGCCTGGGCCTCCCAGGCGTCCAATTCGCATGGTCGCCTAGTCGCCTAATCGGTCGTCTGGCCGCCTAGGCGTCCACCTGAACCGTCTAATTAACCAAAACGTTCGCCACCGTTCGATTAGCTTAAAACGGGACCGTGAGGTGAAAATCACCGCCTACGCGGTCTAGGTGGCCGTTTTTTAGAATACTACACCTAACTATGATATTTGGGACAAAATTTAGTCTCAAAATGTCTTCAAATACAAGTTATGGAACTAAAAAAGAAGAAATATATAATCATGTCAACAAACTGTGAAATGATCATAACTAGGTATAATAAAATGTCTTTTTCCTTAAAATATGACAAGGAAAAATAAATACAAAATAAATACTTTAAATCTTTTTGAGAAGTATCTTACATAGTAAATATAATATAACATGCATTCACCAATTCTCAAATCAGTACTTTATATAATATAATGAACATAAGTAACTGTTGACCACAAATAATACATAAACATATAACAAAAACAACTAACAAATCATAAATTAAACTGAAGTGCCCCAGGGATTAGGGGATTACTCTCTCTGGTCTCAGGATTTGGTTCGAGTTTTAGTTGGTACGTTATGCTTATTGCAGTATGTGTCATAGCTTGTAGATAATTTCAAAAAAAAAACAACCAACAAATCATAAATTAAAAACGGTAATATCACGTGGGTAAACTTAGAGAAACACGATTATCACGTAGATATGCTTAAAGTATTTTTGACTATTTTTCCCCTCCTTGAATAATTGAAAGCGTGGAGATATAATTAGATGTTGGACATGGAACAAAAAAAACTAAACCTAAACCTAAACACTTATTATACCATGCAAGTAAATTTGGACACTTGTATTATTGCTGAATGTCAAGTATAACATATATTATAATAATGAATATTTATGTGATATATACAAAGATATATCCATATAATCTAACAAGTTTCTTAGAAACTAATACACAAAGAAAGTGACATCATCCACCCGTACAAGTGGTTAGGCAACATTGATTTCAAGAAGTAAATAAAACACCCATATTCAATTTGAAAGATTGTATTATTTAACGAACTGCATTATCTGAAGAAAAAACATTAGAGATTATATAAGATTCCCAATAGAATTGGCAAAATATATGAATCCGACAAACACATGTTGACCTTGAGGTATCCTCATGTTTATATATGATGGGTAGTTCATAATTCTTAGGAAATTGAAAATCTTGTAGGATAGGTAGCTTTGAACCTAGTTCGGTGTGTAACAATCGTACGTCTAGGGTAGTCGTGTGATGCCTATATATGTGTGGTACTGCTTATTAGATAAATGGTTAGTCCATAAACGTAATTTAAATAATTAAATTGAACAATCATCCAAGATAGAAACATGTAAATTGTACGATACAAACATATTTAAAATAATACCTCGGTTTTATTAATAATCAACATATAATGCAAACAAGAGTAAACAAATATCATAGAACCTGGGAAAGGTACGGGCCGATTGATGAAGACGGGATTGGATTTCGTCGATGCACGGTAGCCTGCTTTCCTTAAGACGATTATTGCCCTTTATGGGCAACCCGCTCATAGGATACAATGACGAACGATATCAAACTCTAACCGTGATGCAGAGAGTAATCGAGGAGGAATAGTTATAGAGAGAAGGAGTCGGGTAGGGTTTCCATTGTGTGTCGTTTAGGACGTTTTGTTGCATATTTTGGCTCTAGCAAAAGCTACGAATATATAGGTCAAATGAATCCAAAATCTAAAGAGAATGAATGCAAGACTTTTAAGTTAATGGGAATTATAACTCTTTCTACTTCGTAATATTCTTCTTAATTTCCAATTTAATGGCATATGACTACATTCTTTCTCAATTCGTAAGTTTCATAATATTATTTTCGATTTCACAATTTGTAGCTGTCTACGGCCCCCAAATTTTTTGCATAACTCATTTTTTCAACAACACCATTTCAAGTGGTCATTTTTTAAGTTCAATTTCACATTCACCTCTTGTCCATTCAAAGCTTGTGAGATACCATTGGAAATATCTCATATTCTAAATTATGTAAACATATTTTGCACTTATCTAGGTCGAGCCTAAGCTTCCAATATCACAAGTTAAAACACATTTTAACTTTGTCATTTATTCACTTTTGTCCAATATTACTTCTTTGGCATACAAAATTGTAGTATCTCTTCACACACTTATTGAGTACCACTCCTAAGCCTAATATAATTCATGTCTCATGTGAATAAACACCCATGTTTCCAACTTGTTCTCCTAAACTCGAATAGCACACACATAACAACCTTCTATTAGTGAGAGAAACAAGCTACTCGATGTCTTATTGTTGAGCTTGAGAGACTTAGGTTGTGAGGCCTTTAGTTATTATCCTCGAGTTTATTAAGGGTGGGTAGCTCAAAACTCTTTCCTATTCTAAGATCCAAATATAACATATCTAACATAATTTTATATTAATTAAAGCATTGATTAATAAATTAATTATGATACAACTTTATAAGAAAATTAGGGAAAATAATACAAATAAATTACTCATTATTAAATTAAATGCAATTATGGTAACAATTATAATTTTCTGACAATTCCTAAATGTACGTGTATGTTTTACACTCATTATTCAATATATTATTTTCTTGATAAAGAAAACTATTAGAGAAAATTGCAAAAAAAATCTTCTTATAATTGTTTTTTTTGTACAAACTCTCCATCAACTGTATTTTTGCAAAAAACTCTCCCTCACTCATGTTCAAATTTGCACCGTCTGTGCAAATCCGTGAAAATTAACGGAAGTGTCACTTAAGTATTAGACGTTTGAGTTAGCACGTTTAGGGGTGGGCATGAGTCTATAACCGGACCAAACTGGTCAAGAATCAGACTGGACTAGACTGTACTCCCTGGTTCTCCATTTTAAGAACCAAAACCAAAACCGTTACCTGCGGTTCCTGATACTTCGGTCCCGGTTCCAGTTCAGTTCGAATTCAGTCTCCAGTTCTGTTGCCAAAGTGTCAACCCTTAAACACGTTTGAGTTAACACTTGAGTGACACTTCTATTAATTTTCACGGATTTGCATAGACAATGCAAAAATAAACATGAGTAAATGAGAGTTTTTGCAAAAACGAACATGAGTGAATGAGAGTTTTTGCAAAAATACAATAAATAGAGAGTGTGCAAAAAAAATAATTATAAGGAGATTTTTTGCAATTTTTCCAAACTATTATTACCTGCGACTGACACCAAGCCTAACCGTCTCAACAAAAAACGACGGGACAAACCACTCACCATGGTTCCAATCCATCTAGTCTAATATAAATTTGGCTAGCTCATGAGTTGTCTTGTTACAACCCCTAGGAACAAAATCAATCAAAACATTAAAAACTAATATACTAATAGTATTATTCCATTCCTCCAAGATGCCTCCAATTGATTTTCTAAACTTTTATCACTTGAGATACCCTCTGCTACCCGAAGACAATTTGTCTCCAATACTACCTATTTCATTAGTTGCGCTTAATCCACCAAAGAACTTCCCTGACACCCACGACCTCCACCTCTACTGGCTGGAGAATTTCCGCGAAGCATCTACAAAATGCTGCCACCACCTTGCCCCCGTCATCTCTACACACCACCTCCACATTGTTGGTCTTTCGATTCTCTTCGATTTGATATACTACGAGCCCAAAATGGAGCTCGTATGAGAGAGTTTTGACATTCGAAAGTTCAATATATTATTAATTACTTAATTATTATTATATAATTTAATATAGAACCGGTCCAATTTCTTAATCTATAAATCAATTCTGGTTTATTTCTGATCCAAGTCAAACCAGCTGAATTGATTTCAAATCAATTCAAGGGTATTTTTTGTCTTTTCTTAAAAAATCTGGTTTCCCATCTAAATTCTAACGGTATTAGGGTAAAGTGTAAAAAAACGCAATTAACTGACTTCATTTTGAACTTTTTAGTATAACTGAGCAAAAATGTAAAATGTATCACTACAGTATGGATAAACTGTAATTAACCTTTCTATTTATTTACTTTTTTAATCACATTTTACGAAAAATATTTAATAATTTATTCACATATAGTACGCACCACAATAACCCTCACGAATTATAATAGATAAAAATTTGATTCGAACTCTATCATGTCAAACTTGATTTACATATTTAACAAATCTATTTCAAATCATCCCATTAATAATATATATGTTTATCGTGGTAATACTAGTATTTTGTATTGAAATTTATACTCCTTCCCATACGGATAGGTGATTTTTCAGCTGTCGATTTCGTAATAATTAAATATTTGATTTGATTAATGAAAATAAACCCTTTATTTTCAGGCATCTTTTCAAAAGGAAGATGCTCATTTGCATGTAATAAAATTATAAAAATCCGACATCAACATAGTGTAATGATTTATTTGACAAACAATCAAGAAAGGCCCAAACAACAATTGGAATAACATAGAATATGGACATCAGCATCAAAACAGCACTAATCTAAATATCCATCTCCTTTCTTTTGTCATAGACACAGAGATACTATTTAAAATTAATTACTTTAATCCTTCAAAAATTACTTAACTGAAACAAAAAAAATACCAAATTCAACCGAAAGTCACCAATCTGAAGAAAAAGAAACCGAAGAAATTGAATGGGTAGTAATTAATTCCACCTCTACCAGCTTTCAATGCTTCTTCAATCTCCATCTTCCAGTTTATGTTCTTATCTTGCGATTTGTGAAAACACATTGTGGCCCACAGAGTCCTCAACTTGACTGAGACTCTCTCTCTCTCTCTCTCTCCACCGATTGTTTCTTTTCCTCTTCTACGCATCACTGGCACTGTTTCTCTCTCTTTCTCGGTGTCCAAAAATATCTACTACTCCCTATCGTTTGGGTTCTCTCTGTTTCTTCTTTTGATTCGCCATTTTGGGCTCTTTCTGAGTTCAATTTCACTGTAAGTCTCTCTCTTTTTTTTTCTGTGTATCACACTGCACGCAGACGCGCGTTTCTGGGTATCTGCGCTCCGTTGTGAAAATCGGGTTTTTATGCTTTTTGTTCATGTGGGTCTGATTTGGGGTTTCTCAGGAGAGCTTGGGTGTTTGGGTTCTGAGGAAAATGGGGTTGATTTCCGGGATTCTGATGGGGACGATCTTCGGGATCGCTTTGATGGCCGGTTGGCGTCACATGATGAGGTACAGGAGCACCAAGAGGGTTGCTAAGGTATGCTAATTCTGTGGAACGAATTAGGAACTCTAATTTCATATGTTTTTATGTGTTGAGTTGTTTTGGAGTTTCTTGCTGATCAGTGAGAACTATTGATTTAGGGCGTGTACTGGAGTGTGTACTGGACTGATTTGATAAGTTCCCATTTGAAGCTAATGTGAGATGGGAACTGTAGTTGAATCGAAATTTGTATGATGGGAACTGTAGTTGAATTAGGAACTCTTAACTTTATGTGTTTTTGATGTGTTGAGTTGTTTTGGAGTTTCTTGGCGATTAGTGACAACTATTGATTTAGGGCGGGCACTGTGGTGTGTACTAACCTGATTTGATCAGTTCCTATTTGAAGCTTATGTGACATGGGAACTGTAGTTGAATTGAAATTTGTATGATATTGCCTGCATTAGAAGTAGAAGATGATGAAATGAAATGACCATTTTTATTTGTTTGTTAAATTTGGATACGTGGGTTATGTTCCTTTCAATGTTTTTGTTGCTAAGCAGTAAGAATTCTAGTCTTTGAGTGTGTACTATGCTGATTTCGTCGGTGTGAAATTTGAAGCTTATGTGAGGATGGATGGGATCAAATTAGCAATCTGTATGCCATATCATGCATTAGTAGTAGGAGAAAAAATGGCCTTTTTTGTTGATTATTTTCTGGAGTTTAACTTCTTTGGATTCGATAAATTGTGGCCTGGGCTATTGAGTATGAAATTGATGTAGCCCAAAATAGTTTTTAAAGATTCTGTATTAGAAAAACTTCTCTAGTCTCTTTTCTTTGTATTTGGGAGATCAGGAATTATCAGAGGTTTGGGAAATCCTAGTGACACATCAAATTACATTAGTCGTCAACTCGTCATTCTAGAACATGTACTGATGAATTCATACTAAGGATTGCACAAAATTTAAAAACTTCTTATTGTGGTTAATGAGGGAATTAGAATAAAGAACTGATCTATTAGTTTGAAATACCAATTAAGGTGTACTTCACCATAAGGGCCAAGTAGAATCGGGGGATGAACCTATGACTACTGTATCTGCAAGTACATTGTAAGGAAAAGACATGGAGTATGAATATCTAGCTACAGTTTAGGCTCTTTTTTGGTAGAGTGGATGGAGTTGTGCATTATTTGTTTGATCGCGTTGTTGGGATATTTGCTAACTTCATAATTTTATGGTTAATATTCAATTCATATGCAGGCTGTAGATATTAAGCTTCTCGGGTCCCTTAATAGAGATGATTTGAAGAAAATCTGTGGTGACAATTTTCCAGAGTGGATATCTTTCCCTGTATATGAGCAGGTTAGTTTCTCTGGATTCATTTCAAACTCATATTGGCAGGTTCTCTTTATTTGGGTAGTGTTTCAGATCTAGCTTCTTGTCTAGGCAACTAATAATTCTAGGAAGCAATGTCATTTTATTGGACACAAATAAGACTACAATTATTTATATTTATTGGTAGTTGAAATATAATAACTTCTCACAATAAAATTAGTGGTTTTATAATTACTCCTTGCTACTTTATATGGTTCCTGAATAGCTAGCCGAAAACACCAATGCATATGACTGTATGCAGCAATCGATCACAAACTCTTCTCAAGGTTTATTATTGTAAACATTTACACAAAAACTTGTGAACGATTGAGGTGCCAATTCTATTCAATTGTTTGAAAAGAGTGTTCTACTGTGAAATTATGTTTATTTACTTAATTCTGAATACATGTTATTTTCTTATAATTATGGGGGTTTATACTTGGTTTTCTTTTTCTGGAGGATTGTTATTTTAAACATATACATGATACATCAACTTTATAAAGTTGTGAGAGAACATAACTAAGCAATTATTCACAAACAGTGTTCTCCTGTGAAGTTATGTTTATTTATCATAATTCTTTTGTACCAATAATTATTTTTATTATGCGATAGATCTACATGTGTTTGACATGAGTTTTTTTCTAGGTGAAATGGCTGAACAAGCAACTTAGCAAAATGTGGCCATTTGTTGCAGATGTAAGTTTATTTACTTGTTACTTGTTAGTATTATCCCTAAGATAATACATTGTGTGACTTTTAGTAGATGTAAGTTGTTTAGTAGGTGTGTTAATGTAATTTTAAGATACTTCACTGAATTGTTTATTAGATGTAAGTTGATTTATACCCTCAATTTTAAGTTACCTGTTACAGGTTAAATGATGAAGGAAATCAAGTTAGTAGACAAGTTTGCTATCATAAAATATTAATCTTTGTTGGTTCATAGGCTGCAACAATGGTGATAAGAGAATCTGTTGAACCACTTTTAGAAGAATACAGACCTGCAGGAATTACTTCACTGAAGTTTAGTAAATTGTCTCTTGGAAATGTGGCGCCTAAAATTGAAGGTATAAATCACCTTATTATTTTTCTCCTCTTTTAGTTTTTGTTATTTTTTTCCATGCTGGGATAGGTCAGTGCCATATTAAGGCTACTTCGGCAACAACTTCTCTTGCCTTACCTATATTCTTGCTATGTACTGCATTTTTGGTTTCCCTATTTTTGTGTTTCTGTAAAGATTTTTTTCCTAACTCAAATATTTGTGCTTGTAAGGCATACGCATGTATGTTTGTTTTCCCTACTATTAAGTGGTATTTTTTTCTTCTAGTTTGTCTCGACTCAGTCAGTGATATAAATTTCACCAAACAAATCCACTTTTCTTGGTACTTTTTATGAAATAATGTGCATTTTTCTTTAAAGAAATTTGCTCATATGATTGTCCAATTAATGCAGGTATCCGTGTTCAGAGTCTTAAGAAAGGTCAAATCACTATGGATATTGATTTCCGATGGGGTGGTGATCCAAGTATCATTTTAGCTGTTGAAGCTGCACTTGTTGCTTCAATACCAATTCAGGTCCGTGCATTAGCTACCCGTTCATCATTTTATACTGATTTCAGTAATGTACTTTCAAAGATTTCCCCTTATTATTATTTTTAATTTCTCTTCATTTCTGAGTCAAATTCAAGCATTTTGTTTTTGTACATTGCTGCAGCTCAAAGATCTTCAAGTATTCACTGTCATCCGAGTAATCTTCCAACTTTCTGAAGAGATCCCTTGTATATCTGCTGTTGTTGTGGCTTTACTTTCTGAGGTATGTCGAAAATGACTTCTATCATTATTGTATATTTTTCAAATTTCCTCGGTGCATTGGATGGCTTACAAATTACAAATGTGTATGATTGAATTTGAAGCAATTTATATTCATCATGTGTTGTTGAGAATCTAACAAATGATGTGATAAGGGGTCCAGGGGGATGGGTTTTATTGGTCCACTTATTTCTCTGTATAGTGTTGCTTTGGAGAACTCGTGTGTTCTACTTAGTTGAGTATTGCCTTGTTATATTTTGTGCAATTAACCTTTCATATTCTTCTCCCATTAAACCTTTTCCATTTGTTTGTTATGTCCATTTCAACCAATTTCTTGAGGAACATGAGCACATGATTTAGGCTGAGTTAGGACATCTTGTAACGTGTAACATTTTCAGTCAGTATAGTTGTTATAGCCTTTGCTAACAGCTGTCATGGGAATGACTAATTGCTATATGTATGTCTCAGCCAAAACCTAAAATTGATTACACTCTGAAAGCTGTTGGTGGAAGCTTGACAGCCATTCCAGGACTTTCAGATATGATTGATGTAAGTTCTGCTTTGAATATTTTTATCATGATTCATTCTGTATTTATTGACTTTGTGCTTTTGTTTTAAATTCTTATCCTGTTCAAATTACAATGGGTAGGATACTGTAAACACTATTGTCACAGACATGCTCCAGTGGCCTCACAGGATTGTTGTTCCGATCGGTGGTACATCTGTTGACACAAGGTATTGTGACTATTGTCAGTATTGCAATATTGATTCCTTTATTATTCACTTTTTTGCTTTGAGATGACACCCATTTCTTGCCATCTTCAGTTTGGGTCAATTAATTCTCATATTGACTATTTATATTGCTTTGTAACTGCCTGAATAGTGATAAGAAAAAAAATCCCTTTACTACTATTGACTGCATGTTATATATTGGATTAATAGTTCTGTTCTTACTTTTATCATATACTTATTCTTTTGAACATGCGTCAAGTTTATAAATCTGGTAACAAGTGAACTTTGAATCTAAAATGGTTTATAGCCCATGCTATGTTGATCCTTCTTAATTGGGAATGCTGTATTGTGCAAGAAATGGGATTGCCAAATTTTATATTATACAAGGCCGTTTTATTTGCAAGTTTTATTCAGCATTTTCATTTGTTTTCTTTTCAATTTATTGCACTTGGTTAGCTCACAGCTTAGACCATTAAATCCCTGGAATTAGTCACTTTGTTTGAAGCAGTTATTTTATTAGGACATTAGTTGTTGGAATGCATACATGTAGTTCACTTTTTTTTATCGGCAATAATTCAGGACATCCTACATAACCCTAATTTACTTGTCCATACCAAGACATAAAAATGTGATTGATTAGGCCAAGCCCAATATGCACTATATGCATGCTCTAGTTTTGTTCAGATGATTATGTAAAGCATTTGCATGCATATTATGAAGAACTAATGACGTTGTCTATTATGGATGTGCCCATTAGTTATCTCATGTAGCCTTAAAAAAAAGACTAAAGAAATACTTGAATAACTGCATGGATGTGCAAGATCGCATATTTAATCATCACACAGCTTCAGAGTGAATTAACAGTGGCACCATTTCTATTCCTTGGTTATTTGGAAGAAACGAAAGTGAAAATGAGGCATTATTAAGAGATGCACCAATTCTTACCCCATACTCTTTTATATTGCTTGCAAATGATTCATCAATTTCAATTCTCACTGCTTAGTCTCTTTTAGTGGTTTGTTTGTTAGTACTACTACAAACCATACTTAGGCTGGTGGGATGCCCCGGCAAGGAATTAAGGCATTTTTTCCCACAAAAACACACTCAAATGTTCATACAGCAACATTTTTCAAGTAGTTTGTTAGACTTATCTTTAGTTGAGATTTTTATTTGTATTTCAATTATTAGATTTTAGTTTGAATTTCATAGTTATCTAGATTAGGTGGGTTAGTTTAGAGTCTCATGCTATAAATACACGAAAGAAAATTGATGAAGGATATGAATGAATTAAGAAGAAAACTAAAAGGTTACTACTGGAGATCGGTGTTCTCTCAAATGAATGCCAAATCGAGGTTAGAGCTCTCTCGTTAATCGAGCTCACCATCTATCTAAATCAGCCCATAACCTGATCCAAAGTCGGGACCGTATCACATACTTAGGCTGGTGGGATGCCCTGTCAAGGAATTAGGCATTTTCCCACAAACAAACTCAATGTTCATGTTTTTTTTTGCATTATTTGAATGTTCACTACAATAAACTATGTTCTCATCCCTAGGTGTTGTATATGCCTAATATTTTGTTGTGGTGCAGTGATTTAGAGCTGAAGCCACAGGGACAGCTTAGTGTGACAGTTGAGAAGGCAAATGATTTGAAGAATATGGAAATGATAGGGAAGTCTGATCCCTACGCTGTTATTTATATTAGGCCACTATTCAAGGTTAAAACAAAGGTGATCGAGAACAACTTGAATCCTGTTTGGAATCAAACTTTCGTGCTCATCGCAGAAGACAAGGAGACGCAATTTCTGGTTGTTGAGGTATTTTTCTACTTGCATTTATAAATACTATAGGCTGTCCTGTTTTGGATAGTTTTATTTTTTATTTTTTTGGGAATAATGATAATGTTGTTGGAATCTTCAAAACAGGTATTTGATCAGGACATTGGTCAAGACAAGAGACTAGGTATAGCAAAATTACCTTTGATCGAGCTGCTGGATAAAACTGAGAAACAGATCGATCTGAGACTGCTGCCTGCTCTCGATATGATGAAAATAAAAGATAAGAAAGACAGGGGAACTATTACCCTTAAGGTAGTACATACATACATTCTTCCTTGCAATTACACTTTTGCTTTGCTTTGCTTTTCACGTGTTATAAGGCATTTATTCGAGTTGGAATTGTAGATAAAGTATCACCCGTTCAGCAAAGAGGAGCAGTACGCGGCGCTTGAAGAGGAGAAAAGAATCCTGGAAGAGAGGAGGAAGCTGAAGGCAGCGGGAGTGCTGGGCAGCACAATGGATGCTCTCGACGGAGCAGCTTCACTTGTTGGGTCTGGAATTGGAACTGGTGTGGGCGCTGTAGGGAGTGGAATAGGCGCTGGTGCAGGGTTTGTGGGGAGTAGCCTGAGCAAAGCGGGCAAGTTCATGGGCAGGAGCATCACGGGGCATTCTAGCGCCTCCAGGAAGAGCGGCTCCTCTACCCCCATAAATAGCATCCAAGAAAATGGCGGGGCAAAGCCACTGCCCAACCCGCCACAGCCGCAGCCACAGTAAGAAGTAGATCCATCACTTGTGCTTGTAAACTGACTGTTTGATGCTTTTGTTGTCTTGTTTCTCTCTTTCATTTCTTTCTGGTGTAATCTGTGTTAAATATGATTGGTTTGTGGGGAACATGTTTTCATGTATTTTTACCTATTCCCTAAATGCCACCAGATTCTTGAATATTGTACATGTTTGGCCCAGAGGCAAAAAACTGTTTAATTTTGATTAATTTGCTTGATGTGAAGAAGTTGAAAGTTGAAGTGTTAGCGAAACTATGATGGAGTTGCAATAGACTAATAGGAATAGCGTTCACAGTTTCGTTATTAAGCTTAGTATGGACCTCCAACAAAAACTATGTTGCAGTGTGAGTTTAAGACAAACTACATTTGTTACCGTATTTACGATTAAGATACATTCACATGTTATGTGAATGCGTTTATGAAAAAGGCAATATGTATTTAGGGATAATTGCACTCTTTGGATTCAATTCTATAGCGTCATTCGCTCTTCACTTTGGCTCTATAGGGTCATGTGTTATACGGCTTCGTCTTTGTGGCTTTAGCTTTATGGCATCATGCGCTCTACGTCTTTGTTAGTTGTTGGAAGGTTATAGTTGAAGAACCAATTATAATTTTTATATTCTGACACGCACCCTCACGAACAAACTCATTTTTAAAGGTTTGGATGTAGAGCTTAATTTTTTTAAGAAAAATTGCAAGAAGTTTCCTTATAATTATATTTTTTGCGCAAACTATCACTTCACTGTATTTTTGCAAAAACTCTCCCTCACTCTTGTTTATTTTTGCACCGTCTATGCAAATCCGTAAAAATTTTTCCTTTTTTATTTCTATAAGAGGAGATTTGAGGAACCCATTAAAAGAGAGTTTTTTTTTTGAAGAGAAGTTTGAGACGAGCTATATTATTTGTATAGAAGTTTGAAAAATACTCATGGAAGAGAGTTAATAAGAACCCAATAAAATTGAGCAAGTCATTTTTTAAGAGAGAATCAAGTGAGCATATATTTTGCAAGACATGAGATTCGAACCCGTGAACGCGAGGTACTGCCTCTGATACCATATTAGAGAACCAACCAAACTAAAAACTCAGTTCAAAGACAAATTATAGTTTCATACTCTAACATGCGCCCTCGTTTGAAAAAATATCCGCCACATGATTGACACGTGCATGAATGGAATTCAATTTTCCTTTCATTTTGTTTGGATGTGCATGTTTTTTTTAAACATATGGGTGTGTATCACTTAGTGAAAAACTCTTTTTTATAAGTTTGATAAGTTTTTATCGACAACTTGTGTATTAAGATTTGAGTTCGACTATTTTATGATCGACAAATTGTGTATCGAGATTTGAACTTGACTATGATATGTTTTTACAAGTTGATAAGTTCACACAATTTGATAAATCTTATTTACTAGATGATACTTTTTTTCAAGATAAATTAACACTCACAATTAATAAATAAGCACTGTCAATTCATAAATCAATATTTTCAATTGATAAACACTTATTTGATAAATCAACACTTATAGTTAAAGGAATTGATAAATTTATTCAGTTGATAAATCAATATTCTTGTAATTGATAAACACTTATTTGATAAGGTTACGCGTCTCGTATGGAGGTCGACAAAGTTTGACAGACCAGTTCGCGTCCCTCCACAATCGGGTAATGTTTCTTAGATGACGCCTAGGTCTGGACATCTTAAAATTAATGTTGATGCTGTTTTGGATTCGGAAAGGCGGCTATGGAGTATAGGGTTTATTTGTAAAGAGATCGGTTGGGTCACATTGTTGCGGCCTTTTGTAGACGATTCACGAGATTTCTCTAGGCCGTGGGTGGCCATGAACAGTTGGGGAGATGTGCTGGTGGAAACTGATTGTCAAAGAGTTGCTACAACTATCCGACATGGAGTTGGATTTCCAAACAAACTGGGAGGAATTGTGCTCGATTGTAAGATTATCTTGAGTTCCTTACCCAATATTTATGCTTCGTTTATTCCTAGAAAATGTAATACAGAAGGGCATGTGCTTGCTAAATTCGGTTTATGTAACTCAGGATGGAATTCGGACGGGGCTTTTATACCGCAGGATCTTGTGGCAACTATCCGGTGTGATGTCGTTCGATTAGCTTAATAAAACTGGGTTTTTTCAAAAAAAATAATATCTCTAGATGATAAAATCTTATTTTTGCAAGTTTATAAATAAGCACTCCCAATTGATGAATCATCCTTCCCAATTGATAAATCGGCAATTCTAATTGATGGATCAACGTCAACACTCCCGGCTGATAAATCAGCAAACTCAAGTGATAAATCATCATTCCCAGTTGATAAATCAATATACATAGTTAAATAAATCGATAAGTTTGTTTAGTTGAAATTAACATTTTTGATTGATAAGATTAATTTACACTGCCTGTTTAAAAAATCTTATTTACTAATTGATAAACTTTTTTTTATGCAAGATTGACAAATCAACACTCCTAGTCGATGAACCATCACTTCTAAACACCACTTCTAGTTAATAAATCATCACTCCTAATTGATAAATCAATATCAACAATCTTAATAGATAAATCATTCATCGTAGTCAAATGTGATCTTGAAAATAGGACGATTCTGATTTAATTCATTATTTTGGACTAGGACTCAAAGTAAGGAATAGGAATATAGAACTGAGTTTATTATTCATGAACGTTGATAAAATTGCATAGTAAAATTAAGAAAATTTAGTTGAAAACTCGACAATCTCAATTGATGTATCTTATTTACTAGCCGATAAACTCTTGTAATGTATGCTAATCAACACTCAACACTAACAACCCTCCAAACAGACGTTGTCGGCAACCCTCTCGATCATCACCCACTAGATTCAGATCAACAAACTGCCACCCCCACGACCATGAAGAAGCTTCCCAGCGATGTTGCAAATTGTCTTGTTACCAACGTTGATCAAAAGATTCCAATATGGAACATGACATTCTTGTCGCCGACGACCCTTGTCGGCTTGCGTTGTCAGAGATTAATAGTTACTTGCCGTGGAAGAAAGATTTTAAAATTTGCTCAACAATTTTGTATTTATTTTTTCTTAATTTACGTATTTACAACTAAATTAAATTGAAATGTCTATTATGCCTTTTATATGTTACCTACCATAGTTTGTTGTAATATTTTTATGGGAAAATGACATTTTACTGCGCCTAACTATAACTGTCTAACACTTTGGTACTTTAACTATTTTTTGTTTTACTAGTACCCTAACTATGATTTGGGATAAAAATTAGCACTTTGTTAGAACTAATGGCCAAAATTGGGTCACATGCGTACATGTGACTATTTAACTAAAGGAAACACCAAAAATACCTTTGGCTTAAAAAAAACAAAAAAACCTCAAAAATCAAAGGTAAACAATGGTTGTCTTCTCCAACGAGCTTCACGGTGACCGAGTTGAACCCTCACGAACAGATCTAAAGTCACTGATATTCATGTGGAAGCCATAACCAAGCAATTTTCAGGCCGAAATCGACGAATCAAGCCGAAATAAGTTGAACCCTAATTTTCATTTTTCTAAAACTAGGTTTCGGTCATAACAAAATTCACACAAATTTTAATATTTTTATCATTGAGTTTCAATTATTTGTGCTTGAATCAAATGTGTTGGGTTCAAATTTGTTGAATCAAACCCTAGGGTCCCTAAGTCTCGCCGTAGGAGCCTCGTGATCGTCCTTGAATCGCATGAGTCGCACCATCGGAGCCTCGCGAACGACCCCTAGGCTGGTTCTCGAGCGGTTCTCCTTCGCGAGTGGGTCCAGACCAAGTGCAGAGGAAACGCGGTGGTCGAAGGGCATGGTCCGGCTAGAGAGCTTTCGATAGAGGAAGGTCGCGAGAAGAGAAAAAATAAGAAAGAATTAGGGTTAGATGATTTTATTTAAACATGGTAGTTTGGTCAATTTTATTTTCTGCTGACAGTGTTAACACACATTTTCTAAACTCATAGTTAGGTACAAAAAAAGAGAAAAAGAAATAGAATGAAACACCTAAAGTCAATTTTCCCTTTTTATTACTGAAAATGAAGTGGAGAATGTGGCATTATATTGCTGGATTTGGTAATTGTATAGTTGTGATTGTTTTTCAGTTTGTAAGATAAGAGATGTTTACAGGGGATCTCAACCTTAGACAAGAATGGTAATTTTCTCATGAAATGAAATATATAAAGACCATATTACATACGTGGCCGTCACTACCACACGCAGCTACGTTTCGAATCTTCTGTAACTCACAATTCTCTAGTTCAATCAATACTCTGTTCAGAACCAAAATTGGGAATTTCTTTCCAGACTCAGTACCCAACCTCCTCAATTTTTCTGGGTCGCGAAGCTCTTAGCAAGAGATTGAGATAGGAACGAGCAATCGCAGATTCAGAAAGAAAGCCTAAAATGGCAGAAGAATTGCCGGAAGGGAGTTTACAGAATATACTGGAGCAAGATAGCCTGAAATGGGTCTTCGTCGGTGGCAAAGGCGGTGTGGGCAAGACCACCTGCAGCTCCACCATCTCGATCCTTCTCGCTAAGGTTCGACCCACCGTCTTGATCATCTCCACCGACCCAGCTCACAACCTCAGCGACGCGTTTCAGCAGCGATTCACCAAATCCCCCTCCCTCGTCAATGGTTTCAACAATCTCTTCGCCATGGTACACTTTTCGATCCATTCCCTTTCCTTTTTCTTTCCCATTGCAGTGTATGATTTTGATTTGTTTATCTAGGGATTTGAGGTATTCATCAATTTGTACGTTGCCAAAATGTTTGTGACTTTGGTTCTGTTGATTTGTGGTCTAAATTGGGATTTTGATTTGTAATTGATTGAGAACATAAAATTTTATGCTAATTTTCTGCAATGTTTATGCCCTTGTACCTTATGTTCATAAAATTGGGGATATGTTCCTTGTTGTGATCTTCTGGTTCGATCCGTTTGTGCTGCTTCCTGTTGATTGGCGCGAGGTGGAGTTGAAATGCCCCACATCCAAAAAATGTGGATTAATTGACCACTCGATACACATTTAGGCCCTCTCCACGCATGAACTTGAGTTGTTTGGTGCATCGGGCTTTAACAGTTTTTTTGTGTGGAGCATTTGGTACATATGTTATTATGTATGGAGCCCCAAAAGGAAACAAACAGACGATACAAGAGAAAGAGTTAAAACGAATGTGGGCGTGTAAGCCACGCATCGAAAGATAAATCTGTCGATCCTCCCTCAGCCCACAATAGAGAGAAAACTTAAACATTATGATAACATTCTTATGATTCTTTTGTAGGAGGTGGATCCTAATGTTGAACATGAAGACATGAGCTCAGATGGAATGGATAGTTTGTTTTCAGAATTGGCAAATGCGATTCCTGGAATTGACGAAGCCATGAGTTTTGCAGAGATGTTGAAGTAAGATTCTTGCTAACTTTATTAGATACCGTGCTCCTTTATTACAATCCGTTAGCATATTTATTTATAATTTTTTGGGTGATTAAAAAGTTGTTACAGTCATGATAGATGGTTTAGTTGATTCTGGGTTAAAAGTAGGAGGTGCGGATGATGATTTTAAGTGAATCTAAAAAGGCCTTTTGGTGAAAAGCTAGATTGTCAGCAGGGCTTAATAGTATAAAACTCAATGGCAGCATGTCACCTGCAATATCAAACTCAATTTCATCTTGTCAAAAAGTTTTGGCTTAGTTTTTTTCTTTCTGGGAGTAGTCTTTACCATAGTCTCAGATGATGTTGAATGGAATAGGTGTGCTGTTCATTTTATGACTGTTATCATGGCTTGCCGAATTATTCAATCATATACTTGCATTTTCTTTCAAAAATTAACACGTCTTTATTAACTTTACTTTTTATTCAGTAATTAATTTGGCATGTTCTCACCGTATATTTATTATTTCTTTTGCATAAATCGTTTTCTCGCAGATTGGTGCAAACAATGGATTACTCAGTTATTGTATTTGATACAGCACCAACTGGCCACACACTGCGTCTGTTGCAATTTCCGGCAACCTTAGAGAAGGGGCTTGAGAAAATGATGTCTTTGAAAAATAAATTTGGCGGCTTGCTTAGCCAGGTATGCTATTAAGGCTTGTGGAGTATAGGCATGCGCTTTTAGTAACTCGGCACTGAAGTTACTTTAAGAAGTGGTCATTTTATGTTATGAAACCTGATGCTGTTTCAAAATAAAGCAGAACTATACCGAGGCACTATTTTATCATTATCCACCCCGCTAAAAACAGTGGTATTATCTACAAAGAGAAGTGTGATGCTTTAATGGAGTTACTAGTGTCTCTTACTAGAAAGCTTTTAACCCTCTAGTAGCCTGAGACAAGATCCGAATGAAAACATTCATTTCTACGGCCTCTAGAATAATTACAAAAAGGGAAAGGGGATTATTTTGCCTTAGATCTTAAGAGTTGTGCAAAAGACCTTGAAACTTGAAGTGTCCCGGAAATTCCTTCTCTTCTATCTATCCTGCAATACATTTCTTTTATCAAGTAGATGAAAATTTCTATGTTTACACTTTACATTGTTGTACCACTTTTCAACATCTAGTTTCCATGTAATTATGGGCACCACTGAGTTCAATCTACTATCCAAGCATTCTTTTCACAATAGGAAATGTGTCCGAGGATTGCCTAGTGCACAGTTGTTTTGGGAATCTGAAATCAGCTTACTAACACTTTAATAGATAGCTTGAATCCTGGCCAAAATCTCTTTTAAGCAGTGCCAACAAAACTATCTGGTCTAACATTGTCATTTATCGCTGTGGTTACAATCTGTATTTCTTTCCTTTTATGTGATAAGTTAATTCCCGATGCTTTCAATGCAGATGACCCGCCTCTTTGGAGCTGGCGACGAATTTGGCGAGGATGCAATCATGGGAAGGCTCGAGGGCATGAAAGAAGTTATTGAACAAGTGAACACGCAGTTCAAAGATCCGGTAAGATCTCTTAACCGTTGATTTTGGTTACATGCCCTCATTTTAGAAAAAAGTACAATTCATTTTAAATATCTTGCCTCCGATACTGCAGCCTCAGAAGGATACATAAGAACACGCACTTGAATATTTTGAATTCATACGTCTATTATATTTGTCTCTGACTAAATGGTAATTTGCATGCAAAAAAATATTGTTGGAAATATTTGCCACAGGAGAGTTGTCCGACAAAGTCAAAGGTTCTTTTGCTTGACTTTGTTGTTTCTCTTAAAACCATTTTTATGACAATCATGCATCTTGCGAAGTAGTATCGGTGCTCTGAGAAGTTCCTGAAGTGTGAGGTGTATGGTTGAGCCTCAAAAATGTTGAGGTGGGGCTCTTTGATCGGGGCTCAGGAAGTGTGTGCTGCTCTGTTGTATTTGAGGTGCTAATGATTCACACAAGTAATTTATTTTTTTATATTAGTTACTAGTCACAGGTTTGTTAAAGAGCTTTATTGAAGAAAAATAGGTTAGGCTCTATTTGGCACGAGATAGCATGAGAAACTGATAAGTTAGTTGATTGATAAAAAGAGGTGAAACTGATAAGATAGCAGATAGTTGATGAGCTAGTTGTTTTAAATAGAAGTGCTTTGTAAAACTAGCTTATGAAGTAGCTGAAAAAAGTATAATGACTTGAAAGTGTATATTATATGTTAAGTAAAATTGATTTATACATTGATTTAAGTAATTAATAATCGAAATATAATTACTTAGTTTGTTCAAATTTAGTCAATTATAAAATAATAGTTGCCAAAATAAAATTTAGTATGCATATATATGGATACATCACAAAAAGTGACACATAAATGAGAATAATATAAAATATGTGTCTATTTGATGGTCACCATATATTTAAATAGGTAAGAATGGTGGAGATGAAATATGTAAAAGTATTGAATATAACAGGCAATTTACCCAAGTGGCAAGGATTGTGAGAAACTAGCTAAAATAAAGAGCTGATTTTCAGATTCTTGCTCTACTAGATTATCAAAAATAAGTTTCGAGGAATGACTTGAAAGACATTGTCAAATGAGCTTATTGACTACCAACAACTACTAAACTATATGCCATGTACTTTAGTATTTGTTGGATAGATAACGGATCCAATCAAAACAATTTATGTGTGTTATGGTTGAAATACTTTGCTGCTTTGCTGCAAATATTAAATTATGGCAATATCTTTCTTCTTCAACTCCTGTCTGTCTGTAACAAGAACAAGGATTTCCATGTTGGAAATTATAGTAATAAATTTGTTCTTTATTCGACTAAGATACAATTAAGTAGCAAATCCACGATTCAAAACCCAAGCCTGAAGCTAGACCAAAATAAGATATGACACCCTGTCACTGGCCCATTTCTGATGAACTTAAATTACCCTTCTGTCCAAGCATGAATATGTTTTTAATACAACTGACAAACAATAAAATAAAACTGAAGAAAAGACCAAATAAGATGACTCCTTATCCTACCAAAGTTTGGGCATTGACTATATCCATTCCACGGCATATAACTAGGTTAGTATGTCTATGTAAAGGATGATATCAATGACCTCAATACTTGACTTGAAGTTTTATCTGCAGGCAGCGTGGCTTTGCTTTTGTTTCTCATGACTGTGTGATTACTTGCCTCAATATTTGTGGATATTTTTTTCATAGCCTCTGTTGGTATATAATTCACTAGAGGGAGGATTAGGTAAAAACTACCCCTTAATGTGAAAACTTAAAACCATGAAAAGTACAACATTGCCTAATGAAAACTATAAATGTGATGTTGTACTTTTCATGTTTTTTAGTTTTCACGCTAACCATGGTTTTCATCAGAACTCATCCCTAATTCATTATATCATGTATCATATTTGAGAAGCCTTATGGGTGTTCTATTACATATGAAATGGATATCTATTCAATTTTTATTCTGTTAAGGCTATTGAAGATGCTTTCATGAGTTTGGGTCTGAGTTCTCTATTGTTGAAGAGCTGGCACCTCGTGTTAGTGTGCTACAAAGAAAGTTGATATCATGCTATACGGTTCAACGTGAACACAAGACATTTAATATTTTTTTGACATTATTTAAAATCATTCATCTCATGTGTGATACACGTTGATATCAATCCCGCAATGTTTGTTTTGTGTCGTTTGTTTGTAGTCTTTTTTTGTTGGATATAGAAAGCCTACTTCGGACTCAGGTTGATGTCTTCTCTTTTTTTTTGAAGTATGGTAAGTTGGATGCACTCTACATGATTATGTGGTATAAAACTGTTATTTACTCATGTTTCTTGAAATATGTCTGGTTTGTGATACTGTTTTGGACTGAAGTTCCTTGCTTATGGCCTCATTTTTAGACTAAAAACTTTATTTTGTATCTACACATTAAGTATTTCTTAATGCAATCATATTAACTTCTTTGCAGGACTTGACGACATTTATCTGTGTTTGCATTCCAGAGTTCCTCTCTCTATACGAGACAGAGAGATTGGTGCAGGAACTCACCAAGTTTGAGATAGATACACACAATATAATCATTAACCAAGTTATTTTTAATGAGGAAGGTGTGTCCATGTCTCTGATGCTCGTACTTGTCCCTCATCATCCCTGATTTTGTTCTTTAGACAAAAGTTACCACGTAATGTCCTGTATTATTGCAGATGTTGAATCCAAGTTACTCAAAGCAAGAATGAAGATGCAGCAGAAGTATCTTGATCAGTTCTACATGTTGTATGATGACTTCAATATCACTAAGCTACCATTGCTGCCAGAAGAGGTAAACACTTACATGGCCCAAACATATTTTTCATATAAGTTTTACGTTGGAGATGACCTTTCATTTTCAACCATATAATAGCTATTCTTATCATTGTATAGTCCAATGATTTGTGAATCACAAACATAAGTACGTTTTCACTAGTTTCTAAATGAATTTAGGATTAAACAATACAATTCTCATCTTTATTGCTTTGTACAGTACACAAACCCTTTACCCTTCCGACGGTCCTATACTATATTCCAGTAAAACATTTTTGGTAAATGGGGCCGGGAACTGTACTAGTAACCCGCCTAATTTTATTGTAGAAATGTTGAGATCAATGATTGGACCATGCAAACTAGAAAGAACCTCTCTTGGATACGAAAAGAGTATAAGGTAATCAAGTTGGCCTTTAGCTATCAATTTAAGCTTTTAAGGGTATAAGTATAACACAGTATCAAAGCTGATTTTGTATTGGGCTGGGGATTTGTCGGTTGACTCTCTGTTATTTCATATCCACATGCATAGTGTTGCTGCCTTTAGTGGCCAACATGTAGAAGTTTATGCCTACACGTGAGTGGAGTGTTGGAGTATAATGTCTTGCAATGTAGAAAAATAGAAAAAATTTACTTCGTTTAGGGGGGAAGGGCAAACCCAATCATCAGGTTGACATTTTAGTTTTGGAGCTTGTGAAAAATTCAGCACATACAACAATAAAGCAAGCCTTCAACCACCTAAGCTGTTAGGTTGTAGTTAAGTTTAACAAGAATCTTGGTTAGTATTGAGGAGAAATCTTACAGATCGTCACAACATTTCATTGAATCCAATTCAGTTTTAAATTCTTGATATATGCATCTTCCTTTCGTTTTATTAGAAAAACAGTGATGTAAACCAGAATAAGTCTAGCATGTAAATGTAAGTAATTTTTTCTCCTGCATATCGGTTATGTCCTTCCCATTGACTAGTGAAATATGGATGTGCTATAGGTTACTGGAGTTGAAGCTATGAAAGCATTCTCAGCTTCTTTTTTGAAGCCATACGAAACTTGTATCGATAAAGGTTCGATCGAATCACTTGAGCGGAAAGTGGAAAATATAAGACTACAGTTGACAGAGGCTGAAGCAGAATTAGAGAGAGCCAGAAAAGGATAGCAGAAGATCTGATTGTGCCTTGGCATTCTTTTTCACATTTTCCTTCTTTTTCTCTTTCCTTCAGAACAAATCACCATCAGATAGTCTTTCATTCATTTTTTAAATGTGTTTGGAATTTATATGCACTATAGTACTCGCGGATCACAAATTAAATTCTTTTTGTAACTTTTAAGAATTAACTTCAGTTGACTTGTCCCATAATTTGATTTGGGCGTTTATTTTTGTTCTATTCATCAGTAGAATTTTATTGGTTCTCATGCATGACTTTCACCTGGTAGATTTGTAGGTCTCAAACCTATTTTCCTACATAGTTTAAGTGTAACTTCCTTTCTAAATGTTTTAATTAAGTACATTTATTTTGAAAAAATCTTCAAAATTACTGATTTTGGAGTTTTCTCAATTTGTTGGGAGCTAAAGAGAGGATGAGGAGAGAGAATGAAGAAAGGAAAAAAAAAACTTCTCAATAGATTCATTTTGAAAATTTAAAATACAAACAGAAGTATTTTGCTGATTTCAAAACAAAAACAAACAATAATTTTAAAAATAATTTAGGGGTGTATTCAATTAGGATTTTAATTGAGTTTGAATGACTTTTAAAAGTCCATGATTCTTATAATTCTATAGATTCTTTCAAGTCTATAGAGTCTTGATGGTTTTAATGAAATGATTTTAATAGATTTTTTCAATTTTTTGTAGAGTCTTCTAGATTTTAATGTACTTATTTTTATTTTTGTGCAACGATTCACTCTTTAATGCTTCAATCGAAGTCAAACTAAAAATCTCATTTTTGTGCCTTCCCATATTCAAAATCTCAATTACAAGTCAGAGCCTTTGAAAGCTTACTTCATTTCATGCATCATTATGTTAGCATAGATATAGAACAACCATTAACTCAATATCACTAACATTTGATTTTTAGCAGCCATTTCATGAAATGTTGAACATATGGTCTTGAGCACAAAACTTATCATACACAAGGAATCCAAAACTAACCATGCACAAACTGATCAATGAATAAAACCTATATCACCAAATTCTCACAAGGGATTTATCTTCATGAATTTGCGGAGAAGCAGACTCTAGAGCACATAATTTTGCTCAAATATACACAAGTTGCAAAACTTATCATGCACAAACAATCCAAAACTAACTAGTCACAAAATTGATCAATGAAGAAAACTCATATCACCAAATTCATACAAAAGACTTTTCTTGTTCATGAATTTTCAGAAAAGCATACTCTAAATCACACACTGCTGCCAAGCAAAAAAAGCATTAAAAATCAAAACTTGAACATCCAAAAAACGTTATCAATGTTCCTGAATCTCCCAAAATTAGGCAAAAAGCCTCTCTCAGTCAAAACTTCATAAGCAGTCTCAACAAGCCTCATGTCATTAGCATTCGAGCAAGTGTCCAGCACCTCCCAGTCCCTCTCCGACCCAAACAGCCCCAAATCACGGCGTCGAGGTCATTGCGCTTCACCGCCTCCTCGTACTCTTTCCATTCCAGAAAAGCTCTCTCATTGAGACGGTATCGGGTTCTGCTGTAGAAAAGTTTGAGATTTTCATGCGAGGTCGGTGTTTGGGGGGTTGGAAGAGAAAATGGTCGAGAAAATTGGGTGTGAACGAGAAAGCGTGGGAAAATTTGGGCATGCAGAGGAGAAGTAGCCATGGCTGAGCACCACAAGACCAGAGACATGTCGCTTTGGGCCATCTTCGGCTACTCGTCTTTGCTGGTCTAGTTTTAGAAAAAAATGATGTGAGAGAAGGAAGTCTTTTCAAATATGATGGATGGAGATGATATTTCAAAAAGAGTTTGGTATTTATGTCAAGACTCTCAAAATCATTCAAAGTCATCCATTTCTCAAAATCTCTCAAATTCCTTGACTTTTACAATACCACCAAATTTAAAAAGTATCTTAAAAGTCATGATTGAATACCACAAGAGTTTAAAAGTATTTTTAAAATCTTAATTGAATACCAGAAGACTTGAAAAGACTTATCAAATCCATTAAAATCCTAATTGAATACACCCCTCAGTATAGTAAAGCGAGATAAAAAAAATCAACTAACCTCTCAAACAAAAAAATATAATTATGTGAGAATGACGTCAACTATTCATTTAAAATTATCCCTAAATTATAAATAAAAATAATTATGTGAGAATGACATCAATTATTCATTTAAAATTATCCCTAAATTAGAAATAAAATCTTTTGACATACATGGCAATCTAGAAGAGTTTGAAAGCATACTATGACTCTAACTACAATGGCGGCATTCCTTGCAATCTCACTTTCGTATTTCTATGCTTGGAAATTTGTTTGTCTCGTTGCTTGACACACCCGGTCGGAAATTGCATTTGCACTAATCACACACGCACGTAAATTGAACTTTACCTAAATCAATTGTACTTGATTTGCAATTAGGTTCGAGATCGAGAGTGATTACTAATTTCCAAGGCTCAAAACTTACATAGAAAAATAACAAGAGAGATAGCCATCGATTGTGGATTATGGACGAGAGTTGTTCATAAACTTCAAATAAAATCTAATTAACACTTCACCAACTGCTTTTAGGACCAATGCTTGTTTGACCAATTGGTTAAGCACTTGAATTTGGGTCTAAAGGTACTGAGTTTGAGTTACGTTGCGGTATCTCGCCTTTATTTCCAACTTCTGTTGGGCCTCTCTCTCACAGTGGGAGTCAAGTGACAATATTGTGGCCCCTTCTACATAAGGGTGTGTCTTGAGTCCATTATTGATACAATAATCTTAAGAAGTCTTAAGAATCACAAGTTTGATGTTGTTTTGCTTCATCATAGCATATTCAAGCCCAAATATTGATACAATTTGTCGATAAAAAGATACTGCTTTTAAGGGGACACTCTAGCGGTTTGATGCATAAAAAAATGCAATGACCTTTTTTAAGACACAAAAAATGTAATTATGACTTATTAATTTTTGCAATTATCCCTGTATTAAATTCTAAAGGTATTTTTAGCAGATGGATAGTTATTCAATTTTCATTTGACACAATTAACCGAGATTACCCAGTAATTTACCAGCTGTGATTGTGATGAGGTCTGAATCAATCGGGCTCCCGAATCCATCTATTAGAATCGGACACAAACTTGGGCCCATAAAGAGGGGGCTCGGCCCAATTACTCGAAGCCATCAAAGAACCCTAACCGAGTCTGCTATAAAAGATCCTTTCGTTTCTCTGAGGCAAAGCTCTGGTAACTGGAAGAGAAGAAGCTATGGTGACGCTGAAGCTCCAGAAGAGGCTAGCCTCCAGCGTCCTCAAGTGCGGTAAGGGAAAGGTCTGGCTCGACCCCAATGAAGTCAATGAGATCTCCATGGCCAACTCCAGTAAGCTCTCTGTTTTTTCTCTTAATTTATATAATTTTGTTTAGTTTTATCTCAATATGCTCGGATTGGTGTTTATTGAATGGAACTGGCGACGATCATATGAAAATTTGCATTTTTTTTGTCGAATCTGAGGATAAATATTAGTGGTTTTTCATAGCTGATATGGGTTTTTGTTTGTCAATGGAGATCCATTTCCTGCTATTTGTTTGTTAGCTCATTGAAACATAGCAACCATTAGCCACATCAGATTGTTTAAGGGATATTTAATCATTATATGATGAATGAAGCATGTGATTTCATAGTTTTAGCTCGCAAGAATATTCAGTAATGCTATTTTTTAGTTGGTAATTTGTTTATTTGCAAACAATTCTGATCTTGAATTTCTGAATCGTTGCGTAGTAATATATGTAGTTATTCTGTCCAGAAATCACTGAAGTATATTAGTATGTATATGTGTTAAGAAAGGTTATTTCATTTATAAGTTAGTTTCATGGATAAAATAAGTTACCTTGATTCTGTGCAATCTTTGTTGTGCTGATGGTAATGGTTTCTATGGCTAAAACATCATCTTTAATTGCTTATCATGTATAATTATTACTGACTGCAGGGCAAAATATAAGAAAGCTGGTGAAGGATGGTTTCATCATCAAGAAGCCGACAAAAATCCATTCACGCTCTCGTGCTCGCAGGATGAAGG
This sequence comes from Geranium brycei, assembly GCA_036897365.1. Lineage (NCBI taxonomy): Eukaryota > Viridiplantae > Streptophyta > Magnoliopsida > Geraniales > Geraniaceae > Geranium > Geranium brycei. Next base: position 57,207 of record JAYMTP010000015.1, read on the forward strand.
AAGCCAAGAGGAAGGGTCGTCATTCTGGCTATGGTATGACTTGTTATATATGTGAAATGCAGCTGTATTTTAATTACAAGTATATGTCCTTAGTGGTGAACTATTGTGGCCAATCAGTTTTTGTCCAATGCCAGTTTTTGTACTTTTGGGCACCTCAAACTTTTGATTTGCATTTAGCTATGCATTCACTTGTGGTGCATCTGAATTTGTGCCATTGTATGTGCTATTGATGAATTTAAATGAGTGCCGAGTCTGGATGCTTGTATTTCATCTCTTTAAGTATATGTGCAATAGCAAGAAATGAGTAATTTTGTTCCATTACATATCTTCAGAACTGTTGTAATTATGCTTTGATTTGATTCCATACAATTTCTACCTGTATTAAATAGTTTTTATTGACATTACCATCTTTCCTCATACGACTGACACATTATAGAGATATTTGTTTCTTAACCACAATGTGGAAATTGAAATGGCAATTGACATCGACGTCTAGCAAATACTTTATATGTTCTTTGTAGTCTATTAACGCTTACCTGCATTCCAAGTTGAAGTGTACTCACTTTGTTAATTCTAGAAAGTTGCATGTGCCAAATTTGATCAGGTAAGCGCAGGGGTACCAGGGAGGCTAGGCTCCCAACAAAAATTCTCTGGATGAGGAGAATGCGTGTCCTGAGGCGTTTGCTCCGTAAGTACCGTGAGTCGAAGAAGATCGACAAGCACATGTATCATGACATGTATATGAAGGTTAAGGGTAATGTGTTCAAGAACAAGCGTGTTCTGATGGAGAGTATTCACAAGACTAAGGCTGAGAAGGCACGCGAGAAGACTCTATCTGATCAATTTGAGGCTAAACGCGCCAAGAACAAGGCAAGCCGTGAGAGGAAGATGGCCAGGAGGGAGGAGCGTTTGGCACAGGTAAGATATATTATATTACATTTTCTACACTATTCTTTCCTCAATGGTGAAAAATTGTTTGTGTTTCTTACTGGTATATAGGAGCATAATTTCTCATGTTTTAGTGAGGAATATTCTCTAAAATACAAGCATGTGTATGAATGTGTTTCTGTATAACGATGTGTGATTAAGTGAATCTGTTGTGCCGTACAGGGCCCTGGTGAGAAGGTACCTGCACCTGCTCCTCAGCCTACAGAGTAAGAAGTCTTTCATATTTTGAACCTGTACAACATGTATAAAATTAAGGTGCACTCACTGATAAAGGGTTGTTTGTTTTCTGCAGGGTAGCTAAGAAATCCAAGAAGTGAGATCTGTGGAAGACCTGATTGTCAATTCTGTTGGTTTATTATGTAGGAGTTTTATGCTGAGTCGAATTTTATCTACTTTATCAAATTTTGTTTCTATTATGATGATGATCCAACATTGTGTTGAAATATTTCTGACATAATATCAGTGGTTTTAGTTATTTTGTTTGAAATCCTTATCAATTCATATGCTCTGTTGGGATTTGTTTAAAATGGAAGATCCTTGGCTACTTACTGTTAAGTTTATATTACCTGTCACAGCTTTGAAAAAATAAATGTTGTATTTCATGTCTAAACTACCATAACTGACCACATTCATAATGGTTATTGTTTATAGTTAACTTTTAATAATATTGTTTTGGATTTGGGAACCAGGGAAAGCAATACCAAAATACTATTCTTTTCTATTCTATTAGTTAGTAAACCCGGCCTAGCGGAAGATTAAATGTTGGTGCCAGTCCTAGCTTATATCTCTTTGGACCGAGGGGAAAGAGATATAATGCAATTGATCAAAATGACCTCTCCGCGGGTCAATCTTTGCCTCCTAGGCAAGAGGATAGCGAGTTACAAATTCTATTTCGGTAGGACATGCATTTCCATTAGTATGAAATTCAAAAATGTAGTTGATGGTGAGGTTACCATCATCCATTTTGCAATGACAAATCTTATGTCTTCCTAAGAAAAGAAAAGGAATTTGTCTATTTCTGGTGTGGAAACACATAAGAATTCTTGAATGGAAAAGAGATGAAACTCCAGTTCCTTAAGAAATGGTTGGGTTGAGTTCATCCTTGTAGTAATCGGATGTAGGCATAAAAGCATAAGAACTCGTCACGATCCTCCCCGTCAGATAAAGAAAGAAGGGATAGGCCAGTACTTTTCTCAAGATTGGCAAGTATTGAAGGATCCATTGCCAATATTAATATTATCTCTCAATTCGTTAATGTATTCAAATCCTAGACGAATAATACATATTCCCATTTTATATAATGGTACAAAAGCCTTAAATACTAGCCACCATGTAAAGTAGATATAAAAACCACCACATCCTTCTCCTCAAGCATCGTTTCAAGTTGACCACTCAGCTCCCAATCACAATCGTTCACAAGGACTAGAACGCCGGGCCTCCTGAATGACAAATACACAAGCCTCAAAACAATTCACATACAAATATTGTTTTGTTTGAGAAAAGGGACTTTTGATTACGTTACTAGCAGAAAACATGAACTTATAACATTGAAGGAGGTTTTAAACCTATACACTTACACAGTATCTCCTTTCATGAACATTTCAGGCCTCTCTTTGATCAAATTGGTACGAACCCAACTGAGCAGATCTTTCATTGTAAACTGTGAATAATTAATAAAATCATTATGATTCTAACACAAACTTATATACCATATTGTTCCCTTATATGTTTGTTAACACAAACTTACTTTCTCCGCTTCCTGTCGCTGATCAACATTGACTTTGTGGATTTTTACCGAGTCGCAAAGCAGCTCCAGACCACCACTGCAATAACAAATCAATCTCAATAGTTAATACATCAATCTCAAGGCTGCTAAGAATCAATTTTTTTTTTGAAGAAAGGGGATGTTGGAAAAGTATCAATATTATTTGTCAGAAACCAAAATCAAACTCCAAAACAAACAACAGACAAGCATTGATGGAAGATAATCCTCATACTTTGAACATACATCATAAATATGAAATACAAGAACATTTCCCATCTGCTATGGTAGGGAAGTGAAAAAACAAGCAGCGTGTAATGTTTATAATGCACCGGACTAAGAATTGCATTTAATCTGTGAAGAAAATCTTCTCAGCAGAGTTCAATCAACTTATTGAAGCATACAGCTGATTGGCATAACTCAAATGAGAAGCAGAAAAGTCATATGGATTCTCGGAATGGTGTTGTTCATTATTGAGACCATTGATGCATCTTATAATGTCGTAATTCAGCAAAAGTAGGCACCCGGGCCCAAGAAAATCAGTGATTTAACTACCGGGAGATGTAGATTTGGGTAAATTTTAAAAAATGGACAATGCACTTAAAGTAATTCACGCAGCAATTGCTCAAGTTCATGCCCAAATGATTTACACGTCAATATAAAATTTTACCCCCTGATTTTGGTTGCCAAAATAAGAAATAATGAAAGTAAACAGCAATAGAAGGAAAAATGACCCGAATCAGAGAAATAAAAAATTACCCGAATTCAAGAGTTAGCTGCATGTTTGCTTGTTTACAGAATCCAACACCCTGGACAGAAGGAGAAGAGATAACAATAATTTGAAGTGTCTTAATCAATATGCTGTCAATAAGTGTGTTGAACCGATATATGCCAATTGCCAAGTAAATAAACCTGTTTGCCAGCTTCATTTTATTCCTAAAGAAGTATTGAGTTATGCTAAAATTGGACTATACATTAAACTTAGTAAGCTATTTAGCATAATTGAAGATATATACTAACAGTACATATATAAACTTTTAAAGGTACCATCTATCATAAGAAACAATATTTATGCAAAAAGGTGATCATACCACATAAAATATACGGTCAAGTTTGCTCATACAGTATTTGTATAATTATTTTCTTTATTTTGTTTGAAGCACAATTTGACCAGATACATTTCACACTCAACTCGAATCTCATTGAAATTTTGAAACCAATCTTATTTTATGTAAGATCACTCCAACTATATTCAAACACTGAACTAAATGCATAGGAAGTAACTGAGAATACATTAAACAATAATTTCCGATTATTGTATTCCAGTAAATACATGCAACAATCAGACAATTATCTGACCGTTATACTGAATATCGTAGTCTCCATTTAAGTGTCCACTTCCCTTTTCTATAAGGAAATCATCATTTATATATTCTAATCACTTGAGTTTGTTACTCCAAGAGCACATGGTGGAAAGTCAAGCAATACCATATTATCTTTAATACTTGTTAAAAAAACAGGAACATCCTTTAAGAACGAGAGAGTAGTTTGTCATAGAACTAAATACTTATCCCTCCATCCCAGATCAAAACTCTTTGCAAACATTAAGAACTCAATTTCAATGGTTTGGCTTCCCACCATTTTCCCTATATGCTAACATGTCCCCAGTACTCAAGCTGTTATATAGTATGGCACTATTGGTAATTCATGACTATTAGCTAAACATTTCGCCTAAGCTCTATAGCAGTTGCTTACAGGCGAGAGAATGTAAATGATAGCCCGCACACAATATTCTGACAGAGCCTTCCATCATTACTACCATAAACTTTCTGAAAACCAAGTGGTGTGGTTTGAACTCACACATGGAAATGGAATGTTATTACTCAAAACTTAGGGCTTTTTAAGGGTATATTCTATACCACCGTGAGCCCTGGGCACCATACCAACACCCAACTACTTGGTTTTGATGAACCCAACCCATATATGAATTTGAACTCAACTCAGATAATCTGAACTGAAATATGATAATGAACTTACAAAATTATGATAAATACTGATCTCTAAAAAACCTAGATTTTCTACACTGATAATGCAAGAAATCATGTGTATTTGTAAGAGATGAAAAGTACTTACTAGTTCACGACTGCCGGAGATGGGAGTGGCGGTGGAGAATGAAGCTTTCACAATCGGGGCTGAGGTTTTACAAGAGTGACAGTGTAAATATCAATAATCCGTAGGGGTAATATTGGAAGGGAAAAAGTTGACGGTCGCGAGTCAGTGGCAAGCAGTGTGTTCACGAAATCGCAGTCGACAGATAAAATTGATGAAAGGGTTTGATTGCGACGGTGTTCTGTGATCTGGGTCTTCTTCAAAACCAGAAATTGGATCTCTCAACTCTCAAAGAGAGAGTTTCAGTGGCTCAGCTTGTTAGGGTTTTGTGTTTGTAGAGCTATGGACGCTTACAAGCTATGGGTTCGAAGAAACAGAGATTATGTTCGCTCCTTACATTCTCTAGCCAATGTGAGACTTCTCAAACTATTTGTAAATCTTGTTTGTTTCTTTCAGTATTGTCAATTATTTGCTGTTTTGGATTGCTTTGGCTTCATGTTTTGTTCAACAAGTATGTGATTCTTAGTTCATTTATGGAGTTTTTTTTCTCCGTTTTTAATTGTTTGAATACTCCTCGATGCTTGTTTGGATCACTTCATGAATCAGTTTGCTATCCATCAAAATTCAAAAGTTCCATTTGAGCTGTTTATGAATGTTTTCCAGTTTGAGCATATAGGTGGACGAGTTTGTGTTTTATTGATATAAAATAGGTCAATTGACATATGCTTCTATGGTTTCTAAAGTTAATTGTTCGGTTTACAGTATCTTGCCTTCTGGGATGATCATTTTCTCTGTTTGATATGTGATATGTAGATATGGGAGAAAGATTTATGAACATAAGACATGTGTTCATGTTTGCGCTATTTTATCTCAAGTGTATTGAAAACTCTTACACAGGGATTGACATGGTTGCTTCCAGAACGGTTTTCTGATTCAGAGATAGGGCCAGAAGCAGGTTTTGTGAAACTTCGGTAACATTGGGCTACATCTTATTGGCTTAAAAACTGTTTAGTTCACTAATTCCCCATATCCTTCAATTTTATGTTTAGATGCTGATAAATATGCACGGGAAAAAAGTTGAGCATAATTTGTTATACTGCAAAATTTTGTTTCTTTTTCTTCGTACCATCCAAACATGACATATCATCTTACCCATTATAAAACTTTAGCTCTTCTTTTTTAAGTTGAACTTGATACACAATTATATAAATCCATGTTTTGAGCAATTCAGATATCTTTTGCAGTATCAACTATTTTGGGAATAATTACTTCCATCAACGAACATATAATTGAAACAACGCCTGCTCAGTCGCATCTAGGCTCTGTGGAGCCTCATTCATTTCCTTATCCATTATTCATGTCTGCGCTAAAGGACTTGGAAACTTTAGTTGAAGTTGCAGCAGAACATTATTATGGTGACGACAAGAAATGGAATTTCCTTGCTGTTACAGAAGCTATCAAGTAAGCACCTTTTTCATTGGCATATGCCAAGCAGCCTTGTCCTCAGTAGGGCATTCACTGTATTTTGGCGTTTATACATGTGCATAGCTGAGTTATTGAATATTCTCTATGAACAGGGTATTAGTGAGGTTATTTATATTCCGCAACAGTGGGTATAGAATGTTATTGCATGGTGGAGAAACGCTAAACATTGAAAACTCCTCTGGTGCATCAACTTCTCAACAAAATAGTGGTGGAATTGCAAATGCTAGAAGGTATGATGAACCCCGAATGTTAAAAAATGGTCAATCAGAAGGAAAGGCTCTATCTACATTGAGCAGGTTTGGACAAAATGCTAAGATGGTGTCTGATCCAGTATGGTTGCAGAGGGTTCAACGCCAACATGCACTTATGGAGCCTGCAGGTAATTATTTGAATATCGTACAACTTTTAAAAAAAATCTAGCTAATTATATAAATTGAACCGTTTTTGTTTTGCAATGTTGTTACAGCTCCCATTCTCAAGAGATCTAGCATCACCACAATATTGTCTGAGAAGGGTCTTTACGGTGCTTTATTTCTGATGGGGGAAATGTTGTTTATCACTAGGCCGCTTATATATGTTTTATTCATTAGAAAGTATGGGATTCGATCGTGGATTCCTTGGAGTATCTCACTGGCTGTGGATGGCATTGGAATGAGTATTCTCTCACAACTTACCAAGCAACAATTAGATCTGTCTGCCTCTGAAAAAGATGAGGTGAGGTTTCTTCAAATTCTTATCTTGCGCTTATTTGATTACATCTACTTGATATATCTCCGTTCTGTAGAATCGATGCTAATGTGGTTGTGTAAATATGTCAGGTTAGAAGACGGAAGATGTTGTGGGCACTTTACCTCATGAGGGATCCGTTCTTTAGCAAATACACCAGGTGTTTACATATTTCACTTGTCACTTTCCACTTCATGCAGTTATTTAGTTGAGCAAATTTCCAAGTAGGAATAATAATAATAATAATAATAATAATAATAATAATAATAAACACTTACCCTAAATCTTTTCAGGGGAAGGCTTGAAAGTACTGGAAAACTGCTTGAACCTGTTCCCATAATTGGGTTTCTAGCAGGTAGGTTTGATAGTTGACTTTTGGGTCTCAATTTGTTCCCACTTCATTGTTTCCATATCTAATGAGAAGAGTAAATCATCTACAACTAATCATATTTCCAAATTTGCAGAAAAAGTTGTTGAGCTTGTTATTGGAGCTCAAACACGATACACATACATGTCAGGATCGTAAGCCTGGAGCTGGAGGAAGCTATGCTTTCCATGATCAGCATTGTGTCGATGATGTATTCCCCATCAGGTACTTGGTTGCTTGTAGATTACAATTTGGTATAAACTAAGTCGTTGCCAGGTAGAGATAAAAGAATGAAAAAAGAGAAGGCAATATGGGGCACAGAAGATATATTGCTGAGACTGAAATTAAGATTTTAGCCGATGTTTTGCCATAGTTTATAGTTTTCGTCATTTCTCATATGAAGGCATGCTGGAAATCGAATTTATCTTTGGCTTGTACATATTTTGTTTACCTCTTAATGGCAACAAAATGTCTATTTTATTTGTCATTGTATTTTAGATTTTCAAAATCATGCTGTTAGTTTATGCTTGCATATATACATCAATATGTAAGATCTTTTGTTGTAAATCGATATGTATTCATTTCTTTGGCACCTTTTGTGGTGTAGACATTTCATCTAAGCCGAACAAAAATGAAAAACATTTTGCCTTACCACTTCAACCACTACCAAAGAAAGGAAAACGTCCAAGAAGCAATTAACGAATTCAATGGTATTTGCATATGCTAGGATCGGGTGGCACTTTTAAACGGGTCTTTGTCACAAGCATCTCGATCCTGGCTTCCTCGAAATCCATATTGCAATTCCTTCAAGATCTATTTGTTGAAAATTTGAAAGTAATTTTAATCAAGTGGTAAGTGTAACAATATGCGTATTTAAGAGAAGTTAAAAAAAAAAGAAATTATTTATAATTTTCTCTAAAATAATACATATCCCATCATGAGTGTAAGCTTCTATAAACAAAATTTAGGCAACACATATACGCGACATGACCAATATTAGGTCGTAATAGGTATCAAGAAAAAGAAAAGAGACATTCAATTAATTGGCGGAATAAATTTTGTTAATTCTGATTATGGTAAATCAAGTTGGACATCACATATAATTCTTGTCCGTAGACACAAGTATATAAAGTAACCTGCGTAGAACACAACGGTCCCACCAAATCTCACAAAGCACATAATAAATATATATAAATAATAATATTTGAGCTTTCTATTTCCAGGTGACAGCAATGGGACTCTTAACTCTGCGCTTACCAGAAACCCATTCCAAAGACCCAAAAGTAGAAACCCCCGCAGGCGTGGACCCCACCTGCCCCACCCTCACCTCGTAACTCAATTTCTCCCCAATCTTCCCAAAATACAACGCCTCCGGCTCGACCGCCACCGCCACTCCGACCGGTTCCTTCACGCTCACCACGTACCGACCCGCCGCCGGCCCCACGTTCGTCACCGTCCTCTTGTACACGCGGCTCGTCTCGTTAACGCCGTTAAACATCACGGCGAACGAAGGGTAGTTCAGGTCACCAGCATTGTCCGTCGGGCAGGTGAAGTTGGTTCCCGGAGAAAACAAACCCATCTGCATTGACGTGTAGTTCAAGCCGCACAAGTAGTTCAGGTAATCTTCGAGGGTAATGTCGTAGACGAGCCCTGGGTCGGACGCCCCCTCCGGGTCCACGTGGCCGGACCCGAGCACGAAGGGCGTGGCCGCCCCGGAGCTCGCCACGTCCACGATGGGGGCGTGCTTGGTGTTCTCCGTGTAGGCGGTGGTCATCATGGCCGATTTGATGGCCGCCGGAGACCAGTCCGGGTGGGATG
>JAYMTP010000016.1:0-64630 GCA_036897365.1 Geranium brycei
ACTTTGTTAAGTGTTAGTATTGAGGGTTTTGTTAATTTTTTTTAAAAAAAAAAAAAAAAAAAAAAAAAAAAAAGCATAAACAAATATCCATCTCTACATGTGTGTCAGATATGGATAGTCGATTAGCTGAGATTATATTTGCTCAAGAAACTATGTGTTTATTATATTTCTACTCCAGTAAAACTGAATTCAAGCTTTCAATCAGCTCTCCAGAAATCAGTGTTCTAAAAAACGTTACGCGCTAGTCGGGCAGATAGGGCCTCTAGGGACAATTAGGATTGATAGACTAATCGGACTAGTCGGGGATTTTTAGATCACTCCAAGAAATTAAGCTGGTTTGAGGCAACCCTTGAAGAATGGTGTCAGGAAAATCTTAATTTGGAACTCTTTTAAGTAAAAGTTTTTGAAACAAAACTCGAACATCATATCACTAATGAATCGCCTATGCTCAATTATGTTCCCAATTTGTGCAAGTGCTGGCTTGTGCAAGTTCAGTATGTGAGAGAGTGATAACTAGACATAGTGAAGTAACGAGATGAAAAGAAACAGACCAGTGGAGGTGATTACAGGTTTGATGTCTGCATGTTTAGAGAGGGCATCCATGCACTCTTCTTTGGTCATGTTGAAGATCAGACACTTCTCTATCAGGTGCTGCACCTATACAAGACATAACTTATCATCAGCATAAATAGTAATATCTGCCCACAGAAGAAACAGTCACTAAACCAAAAGAACAATCCATCAACGGAACCATGAGATCACATATATCAGTTACCATGTGTATGTAAGAAGAAGAAGATGATGATGATGAGTCGCCCATGATCCAACAACCTTTGATCCTTGAGAAAAAACACAGGTATTTGTGAAAGTAAACAATCCGTTAAGAGGAAGGTAAAAACTTGTGTATGATTAGTGAATGAAAGATTGATTTATTGCAATAAGATGTAGCTGCAGTATAGCGTAAGTGGGGTGCACAAGAATATACAATATATAATAGTGAAAAGGGGGGGTGGGACCAAAAGTCCCACGTGGGAGATAAATGATAATTGGTTGAGAGGGGATTAGAGGAGATTTGTAAATGACTATTCGTTTGTCTTGTAGGATTGCCATTAGGCAACCTCCCCCACGTGATCAGTGGGGCATCATCCAATCAGAATTCCTCTAAACAGACAAACCTACAGAGCCCATATGCCATTCTTCTCGTCTCCAGTACCCCCATATCATCCTTCTTTTGTTACCAACAACACAAAGAAAATATGCATCAGACAGTAGTACCTTTACTCCTTTACAATTCAAATTTCAAACAAGAGATTTTTGTGATGAAATAGCATGCTTACAAAACTGGCCATGCTGCAAAGGAGGCATGTGGTGATTGGTGACAAAATGCCGTAGGGCCATCCTCTAACCCAGCTACACCTGGTTGCTAGAGCTTTGAGACGATGTACACTGCTGTTTTTATTCTTTGAGGAAGTCTGGATATTTTTTCAATCAGCAGGAAGCCTGGATATTTTTACCAGTGCCTTAACCTTTGCTTCTGTACCTCTCTTTCTATATCCTGCTGAAGATCACAGCGGCCAGCTAATAGATTCTCTGAAGTAAAATATATTTTGATTCAGCTATTTAATCACTCCCATAATGTTGATATGGTGGTTAGAAAGCACACTGCAGCTTCATCCCCACATACATGGTGAGAAATAAATTTCACACTCAAGACTATCATTGAACCAGTTGCCCTAATTTTTTTTATCAGCAATAACCGAAGGTGAGTTACCCTAACTTTTAGTTTCCATCTTACTAATCCTAGGACAAGGTCATGTTCAGTGCACAAAGAAGCTGTCAATACATGGGTTGCAAGAATCTTTACTAGAAAAGCTGCCCTGCAAATATAATGTCATACAAAACTAAAAAAAACTTCAAAAAATAGTTGTATGCTTCATGAAATGCGTATGAAGTTGAACCTCTGTCCGGTTCCAGAACTTGTGACAGGTTTGTCTTTTTCCTACAGTTGCATCATCCGCCATCAACTTATTCCCCATAAGAACAAAAAAATAGGGGCAAAGTTTCCTTATGCAATGAACCAGCCATTGCAGACTATGCCTCCAAAGCAAATGGGATTCACCACTTGCCTAGCTAGTTGCCTGAGATATTTCTTCCAAGTAGTTTTGCAGGATTGTTAAGATGAGCACAATCCTGATTTTAAACATCATGCTTAATCTCGATAACATGAAATTGATTCCTATAAGGATTTTTTAGAAACCAGGGTAAATTCGGCAAAATTAATTTCGTACTATATATATTGATGACAATAACAATATTGCTTTAATAGAATAAGATAGTTTCGAACAACTTAATAAGTTGAAACAAAAGCATAAATCATAGTTCAAATAAAAATAAGATGAGAAACAAGTTCAAACAACGATAAACATAGATAACAAGTTAAAAAAACAAGTCCACATTTGACTATTCCACATGGAGAAATACTTGTTGACAATCAGAACAGTTTTAAAGTATATATTGACTGACTTTGGACCGATTTTCACTTATCGTTCTAAGTGGTTCAGTTTTACCGAGTTCTCTGCTATATATAACCTAATGAATATATTAAGATATCTCCACCATCATTCACTATTAACGTAACATTGATAGTGCTTCTAATCATGCTACCATTAACACTATTAATGTCATGTGGATATCATGTCTAATCAAATGCAAATATTATCTATGGTCCGAAAGGAAATTTGTTGGTGTTGCAATAGAAAAGAAATGATATAACTTATAGTTGAATAAAAGTATAAGAAGCGACCCCTTTACATAAGGCAAATAGTCTACACTAAACTAAGAATCAAACTAGAAATAGGAAAGACATGGACAAAAAGCCCCAAAAAGATGTTCCAAATTAAATGTTAACTATTTTTAACACCCTAGTTACAAGATGGGGATTGACAGCATGTGCACCTCAAGGTGAGATGATGAAGCTATTTCAGCCTGATTCGCCACGTCAACACATACCGATATCAAATATTAGATATCATTATAGATTGAGTGATGACGTGTCAGGTTTGGATTGGTTTAGTATCATGAAACCTGGGTAAAATCTTTATCTCTGATGCGAGCTCAAGCACATGGCAGATACGTTCTATGCTCAATCTCACCAAGCTTGGCTCTCCTTGCTGCATCACACAAGACAAACTAGTACAAGATGGAAGATTCAAATTAGAGACGTACCACCAATTATGGATGCTTAAAGCATGCATGCTGCTGCCATTTGCAGAAGAAGTCAGCAGCTCTGCACAAAATGGTTGCTGGCAATGAATAATCTCCCTACAGCTGTATGATTCTCTGTTCAATCAACATCGTACTGGTACTATTTCATCACATGGAATCTACAGAAAACCAGCTAAAAAATCATTAACGTCAAGATCACATTATTATGGATGTTCTGTACATAAATAGAAAGGAAACTAATAATGAATTAGACCATGGCCTTAATCTTCCTTAACTGTACTTTCATCGCCAAAACCTGAATTGACCCACTTTTCATTTTTAACATTACAATCACAGTTCTTTTGAACTGACCTGTGTATATGAGCATAAGAAACCTACAGTATCACTCCATTGATGCTTCAGGTCACAGTATACTTTTGGATTTAAGGTCAATAAATCAAAAAGGCAATTCACACATTGGAAATAAACCCTAGAAAAATTTCACAATGATCCAAAACACCATTTTCTCAATTACAAGCTATAATTTGAACTGAAAATGCCAAAAACAAAACTAGGTAATAGCAAGTTTACCTTTCAACCATGTGTGTGAGGACCAAATCAATCGAGCCCGATCCGATTCTCCGGAAAATGCGTCGAAGAAGACGAAACAGCAACCGGAATTTGCATGCACCACACAATAGCCATCGAAATCGGATCCAATGATCTTCAAAACCGAAGATTTTGTAGATCAGATGATCCGAAAGCTTCAAATCCAGTTCATCCACAATCGATCCATTCATCAATCATCACCTACACTGAACAAAAACAATAGATTGTTCACTCACAAGTCAATTTGTTCACCGTCAATGTCACAATTTGAATACAAAATTATTAAGCGTGAAAAGAAGATTCGGGTCCACTCACCATTAACAGAGAAATGCAACAGCGCCGCGTAACTTTATATGCTTCGTTTCCGTTTGTTTCGAAAAGGCTGAGAGGAAAGAGTGACAATTTAAATATTTGGGTAAATGTACAAAATAACAGAACTTTCGTATGATAATCTATAATTAACATTTTGGATGATACAGAGGTTAGGGATGACAGAAGAATTTGAACCCGACGGATATCTGATGTATCCGATCTAACCAGAACGGATATATTCGAAAGTGAACAGATTGAATATGGATACGGGTACAAATATTTTCGCGGGTATTTTACATGGCACAAATCATATTTTAACGCGTACCCGTACCCGATATATTTTAACATAACTAATAAGTTAATAAAAAATAAAACCCTAAGTACTTACTATCATATCTTGTCTCTTTTTTTCAAATTCAAGCCACGCACGGATGGTAGCCGTACTTTACGTTTACAACTGTCGACCACCTTTTGTCGGCCGTCGACAACCTCAACCTGTTTAAGAGTGTGAATTGTGAACTTTATCATGTTTGGTATTTTGAATTAAAAAATTTATTGTAATTCGTAACTTGCATGTAAAACTTTATCATGCTTTTGTATTTATTTCTTTTAATTAATTATACATTTACTTTCGAATATAGATACAAATATGGATGTAAAAAATTATTCATATCTGCCGGGTATTGAACGGATCGAGTACTCGATAAATGAGCAGATATAGATACTGGCTCAAGTAAATAAATATAGTTATTGTTATTTTTAATTAAATTAAAAATATTAATTTTAAACTTCTACTTGCAAACAATTTAATTTAAGTTTAGTAATATTATTAACAATACAAAATTATAAATAGTTCACACTAATATTTTGCAATTAATAAAATATACAAATAACTCTTCGCCAAAATGAGCTACTAACTTGATTTAGTTTTTGCAACGTTATAGGTAGAGATGGCACGGGGGCGGGTCTTGTAATCTCATACCCGTCCCAAAATTAGGTCCCTTGCCCCGAACCCGTCCCATTCCCATATATTTTGCTATCTAATCCGCCCCAATGGATACGGGTAATTTGTAAATCCTGGACCCGTCCTGAAATCAAACGAGTAATCATCATGTCCGGAAATCAAACATGATAATGTGTATGTAATATAAAGAAAGCATTAAAACAGTTCGTGAAACACATTCTAATTTTAAAGAAATAACTACTGCAACATCGCAAATCAATTCATGGTTCATTCTAATTTTAATAAAAAAAATACTACTGCAACATCGTGTTTGAAGTCTTCAAACTCTAGTGCATGAGGTTTTCTCACTGTGTAGCCAAAACCAATTATGAGAGATTAATGAAATGTGTGTGCGCAAAAAATCAAACCTAACAGAGAAGTATATGTTGGAAAAAACAAAAGAACAGAATTCTTAACCATGGTGTAATTTATTTTTGAGAAACCTAGTTAAGATTAATTAGTTGGTAACGTTTTCTTTTAAATATACATGTGATATAATTATTTTTTTAACATACATTGGGGTGGGGCGGGGCGGGTACTGGTCAGCCCGATCCTGACCCGACTAGATATCCGCTTGTTTTCTCCATTACCCGTCCTGTTACCTGAAATTACTGACCCGCTTTGTTCCCAATACGGTTGGGTCTATGGGTTACCTGTCGGGTTTGGGTATTTTTGTCATCCTTAATTATAGCTTGAGACTCACATTTTTACTGAGAGGTCGTAAGTTCAATTCTTATTAAAACTGGGACAGATGAATTTATAGGTAGTCTAAGAACGTGATGTAACTTTAAAAAAATCACTAAATAATTACTAAATAGGCATCGAGGTTTGGACTCAAGGTCACTTTTATTTATTTATAAATAAACTCAAGATCACTTGTTTAATTTAAAATTATGGAAGACATTAATTACTGTCTACTGAGCATGGTTCGAGACTGAGAGAGTTGATTGATTTGTTCATATCAATGGTCCCACTCGTAGCTTCCTTTAAGAGCTACCTTGTCTTTGATCTAGCTTGCTTTGTTTTAGCTCAATCAACCAGAAGAACTGCACTGGACTGTGATTACTTCAAATCAAAACGGAATATGATATTTCAGTCTTGTCCCCGCTTCTTCCGGTTCCATATTCTCGGTTCCCGACGGATCCCTAAATTCGAATAAAAATAGTACGGAGAATTACCGAATCTGGATAGGAAACGGGTACCCGCCCTGCTCTGCTCTAATATATTAAAATAAAATTTTATAATACATGTTTAATGAAAAAAATAATATTTGAAGTATATATTTTTATTAAAATAATAATTTTTAATACATTTTTTTTAAAACCAAATATGTTTTAACATTTTTTGGGTTGAAAACAGAAAACTGATAATTCGCAAACCGTACGGAGAATTCCTGATCCGTTTCTAACGAGGACGAGACGGAGATTGTCAAATCTGCTCCAAACCTGCCTCGTTGCCATCCTAGATTCACCTGATAATCATATAATTATCAAATTCCATATGCGAAGACAAGTTCAGTTAAGAGAAGGGTTTTCGCTACAAAAATTTATATCAATAAATATTGTAAATATACTTCTCGCAGTCAATGTATTGTGTTTTGTGGTATTTATTATGTACTTCTTGGACTTGAGACTCTTGCAGAATTTTTCCCGTTTTTCTGATACGTACGGAAAGATGGAAACAAATGATCATAATTGTGGGTATTCACATAATCTTGTTAGGTATAGGCGTTTTTCTTCTAGTATTCAAGACTCCAAAACTAACAAACGCTACAGAGTATCATCATTATTATGCTCAACTCATTATTTCTAGTACAAATTTGAGCATCAGTTCATTTCTTCTTCATTCAAATTGACTCACAACATTTCATTCCAAAGTTCTTTAAAATCGTGAGAAATAGCAAAAATGTGATACATACAATATTATTTTTGCAATAGAGCGTTGTGTATTAGTGAAAAAAATGTTGTGTACTTTGTTTTTCGTGCAAAATGTATGTATTTAAAAAACGATAAAATTGCTCATGAAGTTAAGAATTGAAAATTTTATAAAATAATTTGAAAATAGTTGTAACTGAAAATTAAATTATACGAATTTTAGTTACTAGAAGATAAAAATAGATTTTTTAAAAATATTTATATTTATTTTTTTATAAAAATATTAATTTTCACGGTATTTTCGTTTTTTTAAAAATACACATTTTACATGGGAAAAAAAGATCGCATCATATTTTTTCATTAACGAAATATACAACGCTCTTTTACAAAAATGTCATATTATAAAAAACAATTTTAGTATTTTCTCTAGAATTATTGTAACTCGTACTTTATTATAGTTACATGCTAGAAATATAGCAAATGTCTTGGTGGTGTAGTTGGTTATCGCGTTTCGAACCTGGGCTTAAACATACCATCTTTTTCACCATTTTTTGTTTCGCATTGCATTTTTGTTATCAACAAAATATATAAGTGGTGTAGTTGGTTATCACGTTAGTCTCACATACTAAAGGTCCCCAGTTCAAACCTGGAATTTTCTCTAGAATTATTGTAACTCATAGTATATAATTATATGCTTGAAACATTTCATGTGTCTGGGTTGTGTAGTTGGTTATCACGTTAGTCTCACACACTAAAGGTCCCCACTTCGAACCTAGGCTTAGACATATTTTTTTTCATCATTTTTTTTGTGTTTGTGCCTCCGAATGGTGGATGTTACTTAAACTCCATCAAAATAAATTGAAAACCGTACAAGTTACATAAACCCCCAATATTTTGAAAATGACATAATTATCTTTGAAATAAAATAAATAAATAATTTTCTAAATTTTGCATGTATAAAATATTTTCTTAGATTTTTACAAAACTGTTAACTGGAATGATGTTTTGGCCTTTTCAAATTATTTTTAACAATATTATTGATGGTGCAAGAAAATGAATTTCACATCAAACTTTTGTATTCGATGAAATACTATACACAACTGATTGCAAAAATATAATAGTCACAATGCGCTACCACTTTTTACAATAATCCAATAAACTATATTATACAACCAATGAGTTGCTCTTGCATATAAAGATGAATCAACAAGTTGTTCTCGACCATGACAAGCACAGATTGAGTAAAAGAATGGGGAGAATCAAGAATATATATGGCCCCAGAGAAGGGGAGTTTCTAAGCTTCAGAGCTACAAGAAGGAGGGAATAGGAAACATTCCCTTCATTTGGGCAGGACGGGCCATTTTCAGGACTTTTTGGACAACAAGGGCTCCAGATTAGGGTCAGTGTCTGTGGAATGAGCCTGAGGTTGGTTTAAGACACCTGACTCCAAATTCAAAATGGCCAAATCCTCTCTTCTCTGTCTCAACAGTCTTTGTAAGTAACTTGGTGTATCCTCGGCCGATTCTGTTGTTTTGGGTGTTCCATTTAGACCCTGGACGTGCTGAAGGCAAACTTGAACTGCGTCGTGGACCCTCACGAACCACCAATCCTTGCCTATCATGTCCACAACGCCGGACTTTGTTAAGGTCAGCAGAACTTGTCGGTTTGGATTGGAAATGGCGATCTGCAAGATGACCCAGAAGGTTTGTGTCTGTTCATAAAAATATTTAGAAACTCAGACTTCATGGAGGAAACGGAATAATACCTTGATGTCCCGTGATTTGTACTCCTGATGCAAGTCTTTCAAAGCTTCGACTGCACTGGAATCTATGTACGTAACAGCTGCAATAAAGACGTTGAACATTAGGGTAAGCAGTCAGGATCGATCAAGGCTTTGTTTAACTGAGCTCAACTGGATCATCAAAGATTATAAAGATGAATTATCACAAAACATCATTCAAATTACACACATTATAAGATAAAGTGCTTGTGCAGCATGCACTAGTTTGGCTATCACTTTTCCAAGTTACTTTTGAGTTTACAAACATAACTGAATTACATGGGCTCAGATATTGGTTTAGAAGGGGCCATTTGTTTCCGCATTGGGCGATTTTTCTAGCAACGAGACAGGGATCAAAGTCACATCAAGAAAAGCTATTCAAATTATTGATATGCAACTAGGACAATAACATGACTGATTTTTTCTAGCATACTTTCAAACAAAATGTTATCTGCCTATTCAGCTAAATATGCACAACTATACATTTGATAAAGAAGCATAGGACTTACGCGCCATCTCTATAATCACAAAATAAATCCTTTCAACTTCTGGTCCCCGTCTTGTAGACCTATCAACAGCCACCTCATATTCCCGTAGCCTGAGAGAGGAAATATGAATGAGTTGAAATAACTAACAAGTATAAATCAGTTTGAGGAGAAAACAGACTGCTCAAATTGGCACAAATAATGGGTGTAAAGGTTAAGGACTTGGATTTCATAAATATAAGATCATCACCTGTCTTTTATGTAACTGATATTTGCAAAATAAATAGGGGCATCAATCCGAACAATCACAATTCCATGATATGTATATGCTTCTGGATACTGTTGAATGTTTCTATAAACAGTGGTACCTGGAAGACGACCCAGTACAGCTGCAGTATATTCCAAATTATAGAAGAAACTAAGTCAATAATATAAAAAGGAAGCTGATAAAAAGGGCCAGAGGATTAAAACAATAAGACTATAAGAGTTTGGATATTATTTCATATGCTAGCAGATAAAGAATATTTGGAAAATCTGAAGGCTATATGATGCCAGGGGAAACCCAAAAGAAGGCATTATGAGGAGTAACATAAGGAACTTAACTTGCACACTTCTAATACATTAAATGACTGGACAAACTGGAAATAGGAAACAAGTGCAAAAGCTAGGGAAGCTAATGTTACACAAGTCGAAAAGTCCTTACAAACATAGTGAAGTGATGGTGATAGCAATGGCAGATACTTAAAAGTGCTAAGCAGACCAAAAACTTGAAAGTAGTGCAAGAAACAAAATAAGTTATGCGCATAATCTAGTCTTGTGTACTGCAGGAAGCAACAAACTGTTCAAGCCATACCAAATTTATATAGATACATGACAACTACACTTACCAATATGTGGATTAGCTGATTCATGGATGACAAAAGCCAGGGAAACACCAACCTACATTTTCAAACACAAGGGTGAAAAATGAGCTTCTTCCAGCAATCCGTTGACATGCATGCAGCCTACACATGGCATACTAGCTTGTGATCATTGTGTATGAAACTAAGTTCCCAAGGGGCCAACCGGCCAAGTGACAAGAGTATCATGATATCATCTAATAGTCCTGACAAACACAATCTGATAGGACCAGTATTCATGCTGACTTTTATACAAAAAAAAATACCAACGTTTTGCTTGGATAACTACTTATATCTTATCACA
Source organism: Geranium brycei (assembly GCA_036897365.1). Classification (NCBI taxonomy): domain Eukaryota; kingdom Viridiplantae; phylum Streptophyta; class Magnoliopsida; order Geraniales; family Geraniaceae; genus Geranium; species Geranium brycei. The sequence continues at coordinate 10,471 of JAYMTP010000016.1, forward strand.
GATTTGGTGATACTTACCCCAACAAGAACACCAATTTCAATGCCAAGGAACAAAGTTGTGGTGCTAGTAATAGTCCAAAGAAGAAAATCTTTCTTATCCACACGCCATAAAAAGATAGCTTTGTCATAATCAACCTGTGACGTAAATATCCGGAAAGGTCAAGAGATTAAACAGAAAGATCTAACATCAGGGAAATTAAAACTAAACATAATCTAGAATTAAACTCCAGGAGATACAAATTTCATCATACTTACCAACCCCATTACAGCAGATATAACAATGGCAGCCAGAGCACACTGTAAACGCAGTAAACCATAAATCCCAGAGTTAGTATTACAAATGAATTTATTCCTTATGCAGCTGAAATGTAAGAGTACACGGAGAAAAAATAAAATATAAGGTGCCATCTCAGTTTTTTTCTTCCAAAAACTTCCAACTTCCTTGGCCCATCCAGCCCAACATAAATTACAAATGCAGTGATCAAAGCATGACATCTTTTTTCTTTGAAGGGTGAATTTTATACCATGAACTTGAACCCTGACCACTAGGCCAAAAATCCAAGCACTGACCATATAAGCTTTGGTAAGGCATGTCATTTCTACCTGTTTTTCTTCTAAACGCTCATTGCCGAACAATATCCTTAAGTCGCATACCTAATGTGCAATGAAGCAACAAATTGGAAACATACCTGGGGTATATACTGAAATAGTGGTGTCAAGAATAAAAGGGCACATGTCATTATGATTCCACTAACAATTCCAGATACGCCAGATTTTGCTCCACTTTCATGATTCACAGCTGACCTTGAGAAGGAGCCTGCATGGAACATTCAACAGAATTCACATATATTTCACAAGCAAGCCATTAAAACAGCAGTTTATTGATAAAGAGAAGTCTAAGAGTTGAAAGAATTTATGTGTCAATATAGTAACAACAAACCACGTATGTAGCTTGCATGATGTTAGGATCTCATAGCAATCTTACCTGTTGTTGGGTATACTGAAAAAAATGAGCCACAAATATTGGCTAGTCCAAGACCGAACAGCTGTCAATGAAAAAAGAGGATAGAAAAGAATGTTAGAAATTCTCTGCTTAAATTGCGTTGGCATAATTCAAAGCTTGGATGCCAATAACTAAACAAAATACCAAATTGGAAGTCTCTAAATACCATAATTTGTCTAGTTATTACACAAAACATAGCAGAGTCATGTCTAAGTCCAAACATCTATGTATGATACAATTTTTCAATTCTGTAAAGGCACATGACTTTGTTCAACAGAAGCTTCATATAACTTAACAAACAAAAAAGATGGTAAAAGGGCACATCCTCTATATCAAGGAGAATCAAAAGGAGGTCATTATCTCTAAACAAATCAGCATAGCATGCATGAAAAATGTGCAGCAATGAATAAACAAGACTGTTATACAATATGAGTCCTTGAGTGTCTCGCATCTGAAGAATGTGGATTAATTGACCACTTGATAAGAAGCTTGGGACCTCCACCAGTCCACCTATTTGTTTGAGCTTGTAGGTGGAATGGGCTTTAACATGGTATTAGTTTGGGCTTGTTGTTATCCCCAGTGTGAATTGTTTGTGTTGTCTCCCCGTTTCTTGGTCCACAAGTGAGGTGGGTGTTTTTTTTATCAGCAAGAAATTAAATAGTAATACCGCCGGCGTGGGGATTGGAACCAGCAATCTCATGCTTATTACATGAAGCCTCTTCCACTTCACCCACAAGCCTTTGATTCGTGAAGCGGGTGTTTAAGTGCTCCACATCTAACGAATGGTATTAATTGACCCACTGATAAATATCCTGGGGCCTCCGCCTATTAGCTTGAGCTTTTAGGTGAATGTTCCACCTACCAACTTGAGTTTTTAGGTGAATCGGGCTTTAACAATGTAAAAGAAGTACAAGGGTGAGCTAGTGGAAGCAATAAGAATTTGTTAAGGCAATGTATATATACATAAATTTACTATTTTAGACACCTTCTTTCATTCTTCACATATTAACCAATTATTGGGTCAATAATCTCCTGCAGAATCTCTAAAGCGTTCTACGTGTTCTGTCCTTTTTTCTCTGAATTCTGGTGGCAATATTCGTTCCGAATCTAGAGACTCAAGACTATTAATGTCAGTAATCACTGCTCATTGGTAGTTATCATTACTAATGATCATACCTCCTGATTCGAATCCAGCTCATACCCATTCTTTGCTGCTAATGCTTTGGCAATCCCCACAGATTCCTAAAGTTCAAAATGCAATAGTATTGGATTAATTTAAATCAAATTCATGAGACAATACTTATAAAAATGTATACACATGGATACCCAAGTACATACATCAATCTTACCAGTATAGCTACACCAGTGATAAGAAATGCAGTTGGAATCAAAGACATCATATACCCGAACTCTTTAGGCACAGAAAATTTTGGGAGGCCCTGAGGTATATCTCCGACCTAGAGTAACACAATATTATTTATCAGCTCTTGGTATGGAAGACTTATATTAGAACTTTCTCATTTAGAAAAAATTGTTCCAACTACACGAGCATTTGTAAACATAACTCTGAACACACAATCATTATATAGTACAAATAAACTACAGAAATTACTAATCAGCTGACATCTTTAATTTAGTTCACAGTGCATAAAATTAAATACATTAACTCTGTTTGACACGATTAGCTAAGCTAGCTGTTTCCAGTACAAGTATTGGGTAAAATTAGCCAACAAAATGTAAAATGGCATAGAATGCAATGTATTTATTATGAAGTAAAATTCATTTATGTTTTGAAGCCAATATAGATCTAAATGACTAATAGTTCAAATTTGAATATAGTTATTTAAAAACTAGTGAATTATAAATTAATTACTCACCATAAAAATTAGTATGCATGTATGTGTATTTATCATATAAATTATAGGGATATGTTTGCATGTATCAAGGAAAATTTACACTTAAGAATAATATAAAATCCATTTATAGTTGAGGCCAACACATGTTTCAACATGAAAGAGATAAAATTAAGAATTTCTTATGGCCATGTATTTTTACCTGGATGACACAGGTATAATGGGAAAAAAACTTATTTGGAGAGCTTATTTTAAAATGCTTGTTGTACTAGCTTATCTAATAAGAGATTATAAATTCGCTGAAATGACTTGGTGAACACTTGCTACGAGCTATCTCTTATGCCAAACACACTCATTGTTTTCAAGCCTACATAGTTATATACAATACCCATTACTTCAAAGTGAGTTCGATTTATGCCATTCTCACCAATGAAATGGAAGATGGATCAAATATTTTCACAAAACTTGTACCCAAAACAACAGCTGTGAGAGGTCCTGCTGGTCGCAAGAATCGCAAGGACTTCCTAGTTTTTCCCTGCACATAGAACGTCAGAAGTGACAGCCATAATCTAGAAGTTAAGTAGCTTCTCACTCCAAAAGAAGAAATTGAGCTCATACCAAGTGCTTAATGATCATAAGTATAGCAAGGATGATGGATCCCATTACAAAAGGTGGCCACGAGAACTACAAAATGAAAAAAAAAAAAAAAACAGTGCCTGCTATTATGAAAATGAATTGAATACGTGATAATACAAAGCACGACACACAATCTGGCATTACCTAGATGACTACGTGCAGTAACGTGCGCATTTCATCATTAGAAAATGGAGATAAAAATAGGTGATAGAGGAAAGCTTAAATCATATGCTTGCACAGAAATTATTCAGACATGCATCACTGCCATATTGAAATATCAAAACATGGAATTAGATATTGGTCTAATATGTTAGAGATGGCCATATGTGTTGGTAACCATACTAAGTTCTTTACCACTTTATAGGTTCACAATTACTGCAATTACCATAGACAATGATCTTTATGTGCAACATGTGAAGGGCACTTGTTAATAGAATAAATTCGTGGCATAATCTTGTCAAGTACCAAGTTGTCATCATTAACCAGATGTGTTGATGGTGGGTACAATAAAATCAACAGAGGTGTGATCCAGAAAAAGTTCTATGAAAGAAATGAAAATATATGAAATACCAGAAAAGAAGGAAAAGGAATATCCACTCGGGCATGGCAGTATAGCACAGCTTACCTCGTCTATACCAGCTATTATGCTCTTAACCAGTGGCACAATCTTAGAACTTCGTACTATGCTATATCCCAAAAAGTATTTTGCTTGAGACAGGGCAATCACAATGGCTGACGCTGTTGTAAAGCCAGATATCACAGAGTGGCTGATAAACCTAATTAGCCATCCAAGCCTGGAATTGGAAAGTAACCAGTGAATGGTTTCTCTCTTTAGAGCTCAAGAAAATCATGCATTAACTCTGAACATACAATATACACATATTTGTGGTGGATATCCATGCCTTCCACACAACCCCACTTCTAACCCCAAAAACAGTAGCAGTATATAAACAAACAGTGTTTCCAGAATATTTATGCAATAATGAACTTTTGTCTTAATATTCAATTCGGAGTAGACCTTTCAGATGTCTGGTGAGTAGAGGATAGAACAAACGTGCATAATCAGTTCATATAAAATATGCAGGGACGGGAGTAGTTTTACATCTTATATATCATATCTGTGGAAAGAGAATAGAAAAGGCACCTCAAGAGTCCCATTATGCATTCCAGTATCCCAACCATAAGTGCTAATAGTATTGCAAGTTCTGTGTACAATGCATCAGATGAATCAACAATTCCACTTAAAACGTTAGAGACCAGGAGTGAAACCAATGCCACTGGACCAATTGCAAGCTGTCGAGATGACCCAAAAATAGCGTAGACAAATATAGGAACAAAACCAGAGTCTGCATTGCAAAAACAAAAAATATTGAAGATCTATACTGGCAAATAAGATTGATGAAATTGAGTTATTAATAAGAAAATCAATTTATTTGCTCAAATTAATAAAACAACCTAAAGAAGACAAGTCAATCAACTTAGCCACAACTTGACAGCATGAAAGGTCGAAGTGTTATCCATTGGCAAAGAGCAAATGCAGATGTTCGATAAAAATAAATATAAAATTTTAAACTTGCAGAACCCAGATTTCCTCCCCTTCTTTTTCTAGTAATCAATATCAGGGTATCAAATGAGTTTGTACCATTTCACATAAATATGATGTGAAGTTTTGATTCTCAGGCGGAGTTTAAAACAATCTGTTCATTAATATAAGCATATTTCGACAAATGTAATAGCTACTTTACAGTAAACTTACAAAGTCCATAAATTGGTTGAAGACCAGCTAATTTTGCGTAAGACATGGCCTGGTCAATAAAACAAACAGTCAAGTAAAAACTTAAAAAAATCAGTCATTGCCAATAAAAGTTCATGTAAACCAATCACATTGCAGGGAAGACAAAATTTAAAATTCAATAACTTAATTCCTGATGAAGAGAATCCTATTGAATTCAACAGTTCCATCTTGACCATAAGAATGTAGAAAGAAATATAAAGCTTAAGATGATACGAAAGAGATATTGAAATCCACAGGACCTAATGAGAAATGATTAATTACTTGAACAATTGATACACACGAAAGCCATCAATTTCAAGCAAAACCCAACTCTGGCATTGTGTTTCCAATCAATTCAGAGTTCTGAACTGGGTCTGGAAGAATTAAAAATCGATAGCCAGCATAAGAAAAACAAATCAATTAAACTATTGTTAGTTAACCTATCAATAGAAAGCGTTCAAATCCATTGCTGGACTAAAGCAAGCACATCAATTTGAAGAAAGAGCCAAAACCAATGAAAGAAAGGAATACCAATCTCTCCAATTATTAAGAGCTGAGTGTCACAACAATCCAATTCACAAACTGAGAAAGTAACCTCATACAGGAACCTATGCTCAAGAAAAAGCAAATTTAGTTGATGAAGACACAAACCACTTACACACTACCATTGGCAGCAATGAAGCTATCGAAAGCTCTCAATTAAGTGGACCAGAATCGCCATGACCATACCAAACCGAATCTAGCTCAATTTCAAGCTTATTCTTCAGATTTTTAGTTAATCAAACAAACTGATTACAGGAAACGACCGACTCTGAATAAAATAAAACGCTCACAAAAAAACTCCAACCATCCGTTCCATTTCCTTCCTATTTTCTCGGCAACCAAACAAAACAGACACAATCTCCAAAACTCAAATCATCACAGACCTGGGGAACGAGCATGACGCCGACGGTGATCCCGGCCATGAGGTCAACCTGGAGGTGCTCGCGCCAGTTGTAGATCCTAATCCAGCGATAGCAAGGGACGAGGAGCTCGATCCAGTCCACGAGAGCCATGCGCTTCGCCTTCATCGCCCATCCGGAGAGCAAGGAGCCGAGCGCCGACGGGGACGAGGACGGAGATGGCGACCCGGCGCTCGGGTGCTGGAGCGGGATGATCTTGACGGGTCGGGTCGGCATTGACGAGGAAGAAGAAGACGAAGCGTGCTCGGTGGGTATGTCGCGCGAGCTGTAAGAGGCGTACGTTATCTCCATGCGCACCGGCGGCGAACGTTAGCGGTGAACGCTGAACAACACACGCACTCAGCGTCAGCGTCTGACCATTCTCGGTGGTACCACTTGGGGAGGAGGTGTGTGCGGGACCTACGGCTTGAAACGACAGCGTTTTGAAGAAACGTGGTTCAGAACATCTCTTCTCATTATTTTTCGGTGATTGCTCGCTCCATATACATATATAGTAATTGGGTACATTTTCCTAATATTTGTGGGAGAGTTTTTTTTAATGATAATTAATGAGGGAATATGATAAAAATGTGATTTTTGCAAAAAGATGACGTTTATTTAATTTTTTTAATGATAAAAATGTGTTGAAAATATTATATATTTTTTTTGCAAAATTTTTATTTTTTTAAAAAAAAAGAGGAAATTGTTCATGAAATTCATAAATAAATTTTTATTTTCAAAAAATAATTTTAACTTAAAATTAACTAAAATAACAAATTTGATTTAATTTTCAGTTAGAAGATAATTTTTTTAATTTTATTCTTTTAAAATAATAATGCTTAGTTTCATTGTCAATTTGGTTTTCTTTGTAAAAAAAAATATATTTTACACATAAATGTAAAATTCATATCATAACTCAAGTCATTTTTTCTAATAATAAGTATGATAATCCCTTTAAATTTCAAATTATAGAAGGTGTTTAATTATAGTATAATTAAATTTCTTCATGAGTAACATTTATTTTACTGAACAGATAAAAATTAATTCGTTTCAGATATAGAAGACAATTATGAATCATACGTGAATAAATAATGTCCACGTTCAATCTCGTTAAGGAAACAAAAACATAAGAAGATATTTGTAATGAATCTGGACCTTATATTGCGCTAGTTACATTGATGATTGATGCCAAGTCAGCCCAACTCCCGATCTCATCGGTAGCCGGTTAAATAATATTGGAACGGGTAAGCTTTAATATATTTCAGGTCAAATTGGGATAACTAGGTGTGTTATAAAATAATTGAACCAACCCGACTAAAAAAATAACGAAATCGGAAAAAATTGAATTGAGCCAAAATTTTATCGATTGGATTTATGAAATGAGAACCGATAAAAAATTGAACTAAACACCGATCAATCGTTAATATGGACGCGTAATTCATTTTAAGTCACCGGTCCTAATTAATTGGGCCATCAAAAAATAAGTCAAACAACAAATCCAAATCAACCTCAAATGTGAGAATTTCATGCAAATCGGTTCAAAAAAATTCAACAAAAAATCGATAAGTCAAGAAATAAGTCTAGACGATTTAAAACGTGAGAATTTCATGAATTCGGTTTATAACAAAATCAACCGAACCAAAAACAAACATGTTCAAAACCAAACATAACTGAATTCTATCAGTTCGCTTTTATAATCTTCTTTTATAATCTTAAAAACAAATTGATCAGTTCAACTCAAAATTGAACCGTGAACATCCCGACGGTAACCAAGTTTAATTAAAATATATTTTGAGATATTTTAACAAACGCATGACCATAAAAAAATGGAATAGTATTGATAGTATTTCTAAAATATATGCCTAGATCAATTAGTCTCCAATTAAATTTTAATTAGTCAATAGTCATCAAAGGTCCTTTCTCCTTTGGTTTTGACTGTTTCTAGAACACTGAATATGAGTCTACGGAACAGAACTGATGATCAATTCATGCCCATCATCAGAAAAATTAAATTTTCCCCTACTGAGCATGAATAAGAGCACTCATGCAAAACATCTGAGCTGGTTCTGGTTCTGATTCGTAGTGTAAATAACACATGGTTTACAATAACTTTGTACTGAGAGCTAGTAGATTGAAAGGCACATATAAAGGGCACTAACAGATTATAGAAGATGAGTTTTCTCCAGGGACTAAGAGTAGGCTTGTGCGTGTTCCGGCTTGTGGCTGTACTCGTAGTCAAGATGAACGAAGGCGCGCTCGATTTCTGGCAGGAGCTCGAGCTTCTCCTGCAATGATTCTCCGATGTCATGGGCCTCTTGCAAGGGCATGTCTGCTGGCAGCACGATGTCTACTTCAACGAAATAGTGGGAGCCGAACGTGTATGCACGGACCGTGTCAATGTGCCTCACGGCCTTGTGATGGTTCCAGCAGAGGTATGTGAGTTTCTGCAGGTATTCAGGAGCGGCTGATCTACCCACGAGGGAGTTGACATTTTCCAATACTGTCATTGACCATGTTCGGATTGTGTACAGAGCCAGCTGCAGCAATTATGTAGCGTATCAGTAGATGCCAATATAGTACAGCTAAAGTAGTTAGGTCGAGTGGAGATTTCGATTTAAGTAGAGACGTCTCGAGACATGCATGTGGGAGCAACAAGGTAAGTTATTTGCTAGAGTGCTTTTAACTAAACTAAACTGATTTCTGGTTTGAATGACTAAACATAACTGATTTCCAGTATGAGTGACTATGTTGCCATGTACCATAGTTTAAAAAGGCTATTGAGGCTTACGCCTCGAGGCTCGCTTCTATGCCCCTCATCTGTGTACCGAGGCTAACGCCTCACACCTTAGGTTTCGAGGTGGGTGAGGCTTGCGCCTCAGATTGTAGGATAAACTTTTAAAAGCCCATTTTGGCCTTTTATGAAAGTTGTATATCTTGATTTCTTTTAAATGATGTTATTGAGCCTTTTATATTGATAAGATGCTAAAGTTAACCTGATAAATCCAAGGAATACAAAATTAAAACATAAATTAGAAGAGAAATCCCCAGCAGCTCTTCCTTTGACCTACGTCAGCTAACTCCTTTTCTAGTCAACCACGCTTCTCCCTCCCTCTACTTTAATTTTTGCTAATTCTTTGATGATTTTTATTTATTTTGCTGATTTTTTCTTAATTTATAATTGCTTATTTAATTTATAATTTTTGCTAATTCTTTGATGATTTCTACTTCTTGTTTATTTTGCTGGTTTTTGTTTGTTTTTCTTTCTATTTTTTCTTACTATATTATTATTTTTTCTTATTTCGATCATATCATTATTTTTGTGGCTTACGCCTCAATTCCCGATATATCCTTTTTAAAGTTTGCCATGTACTGGTCGGTTTCCAAGGGATGTGAGCATAAAGATCACGACATGATAGAAGACAGGAGTCAACTACAAGAGAGAATTTTACTTACAATGATAGCACCGACGGGGTCCATCCAATTGTCGAAATAGTTAGCAAGGAGTACAGCAATTAGGCCAATGATATTGGTTATGACATCAAAAAAGTGGTCCTGGGCATACGCTTTCACAATCTCATTCGTGAAAGAGCGGCAATAGAGACAGAGGAGTAGCTTTACCAAAGTCACCGATAGCATGATACCTACAACCCATCTTTCTTGATCTGAGGTCAAGTTAAATTCAACATCCTGCCAGAAAGATAATTAGGAATATGACTTTAAGAGTAAGCAACTAAGCATACCATTATCCACATGCGCTCCTATCTTCCCACCATGAAAGTTGTTAGAACTTATAACTAACTTATTTTATAATCCATAGGTATTAGGTAATGAAACTAACTAAAATGAAAAAAGGGACTTATTTTGAGACAGAGGGAGCACTGTAAATGAGAAACTACCCACGGAGTATTCCATTTTGAACACTTACATCAGATAATAAAGTTCGCATTGACTCCAAGATTATTTGCAGTCCCAGAGTCGCCATGACAGAGGCAAAAACAAGGATACCCTGCACATTAATTTTAAAGAATTTTCAGTCAACCACTTATTCAAGATATAAATAAGGGTGGATGTAAGTACACAATACAAAGATATCCATAAAGAAAGATCATTTTCAAAGCAAGAGGTTAGGAAAATGGAATAATAAAGGAAAGTGATAAATTTCTGCAATGCTTGGCTATAATATTAAAAAGAAGAAAAATACCACTAACTAGTAGTTAGGTAGCTTCCAATGACACATTCTCATAGCAATTTATTTTCTGGATATTCTCAAAGTAATTTGTCAGTTGAAAGACAAGCTACTTTATACTATCTAGGAATAATACATTAGCAGATCCAAGATCTTAGTATGTAAGTAGGACAGGGGGAACTAAAGCTATAATATGGTAAATGCTTCAGTTTATTGAAAACAAGTTGACTTCCTCTCAGTAACAGCTTCATGCCTTCATGGCAGTAGCAAGAGAGATCAGAAAAAAGAAGAATATAATCCTAAGGATATACCTTTAAGTCATACCGCATAAAGGTACTAGTTACCACTTCATTACGGTTAATAATTATAAAAGAGAAAAAAACTCAACGAGGACCAATTTGATACAAAACTATCAAACTTAGACCGGGTAGTATTTAATGGCCAAGATATTAAGGTTAGAGAAAGAGTCCAATGGCCAAGTGTACATACGATGTAACTTAAATGCATTTGAACATACATGTATGATGACTAATAACCATGAAGTGCATGAAGACGCACATAAGTCATCTAAAATCTTCATTTTAACAGGAAAAGTATAGCAAAAACAACTACCAGAATAAGTTTCTACAACAAGGGCTGGTTGCAAGTGATATAAACCTGATAAATTGAAAAGCAATTGAACATTTCATAAACTGGCATCCATAACTACACTAGTAATGTACATGAGATATCAAGTAATTGCAAAAGGACTAACCAATGGTTGCATGCGTTTCTTTCCAATGGGATACTGATATGGGTTAGGTGTTTGCATAGAGAATGCAGTGAACCACAGGATGAAGCCAGATAGAAGGTCAAGAAGTGAGTCCAATGTGGATGCAATTATGGCCAATGAACCACTTCTAACGGATGCATAGACTTTAGCTGCAAAAAGAATCATGTTCGCAGCATTTGATATTCTGATGGCCATCGTCTCACTTCTAGCCAAATGTTCCTTCTCTTCCTACAACCATTAAATAAATACAAAAAATTGAGTTCAAGGCATTTAAAAAAATGTTGTTATCATCTCTTACAAAAATGAAGGCAAATAAGAATTCAAACCTTTGACATTCCAGGAATAAAACCGCGCTCTGCCAAGGCATCCATTTCAGTGAACCCCTCCAGCATTTCTACTTGCTGCTGATAATAGTCAGCCACGTTATCCTCTTGACCTGAAGTCGTCAAGCAAAACAATCAAAGTAAACTCAAGCAAGGCCTTCCGTGTTAATTGAGGTAAAGTATCATTTGAAGAATGACCGGTACGAAAACAAAGTATCACAACTGGGTATGGCATCCAAGCACTAGTTGTAACGTACATAAATGGTAAACATAATAGCAAAACCCTTACCTAAAATCTAATTGAAAGTATTTTGAAAATAACTCCATCAAAAGTTAAATCTAGATGCATATATTTATTTAGAAACATGAAAATTGAAACAAGTACCAGGGTTTCTAACATGACACCAAATACTACGCACCAACCAATTGAAGCATGCATCACTACATCAAAGCAAGCAACACAAAACTTCTATTTTTCGGGGAAAAACAAACCACTGCCTTGAACTTTCCAAATGCTATGCAACTTACAATCTCGTAAAAGCTACCAAAGACTCAAGTTACAACCTCCAAGACCTGTATTTCCTTTCCAACCATAAAAACAGCCAAATATTTACAAAATCTCTATTGTAAGTTACCAAATTCAGAGCAATCTTAACCCCAAAAACAAAAGGTCATCTCAACCAACTCACAAACTCTCCAGCCAATCAGTTCTTTAATACTACAACCTCCTCAGACTTAAAATTTTCTAGGGAACCAAACTAAATCCATCTTTCTCCATGCTATGACTGTAAGCACACACATACCATTCATTTTGTCCCTCAGGTACACTTCCTACAGTTTTTTTCTGACAAATTCCGTGGCTGGAGAACTTTGGAATCAAACAAAGCAGCAACTAACCTAAAGAACGGTGGATAGATTTTCCACAATAAATTATTAATCTACTATATTCTGACGACAGATAATCAACGAAAGTGACCACAAGAACAAATAAATTTTCTCAACGAACAAATCTGGAATAGAATATTGTAACTTCGCACCAAAATTAGCAACAACAACAATAAACAACAAAAACGATTCGAAAAACAAATATTCCCAATACTCAATGTGCGAAATAATTCCAGAACCAAACCAGAGCCGGTCCGGCCCTAAACACTCGAAGGAGAAGGAGACAAAAATTACCATAAACCCCGAGGCAGATATGGTAGCCACCTCGCAGAGGCTTCTTCTCCTTCTGCTCCGGCGTTAATTGGAAGGCTTCGAAGTTGAGTTGCCATGACCGATCGCCATTGTTGGGCTGCTCCAGAAGCGATCGCGCCTCGTCGTCCCCGACGCTCACCGGCTCCGCCATTGTCTCGCTTCCTGAAAATAGAACCAATCGAACGAGTCCTGAAGAAGAGAGGAGCTTTTGAGAAGGTCTGGCGATGGAGTTTTAGTCATGCAGGGGTAGATATCGAAAATTTAACGAGAGGCCGAGGGCTTTTTCGGAAGATTATTCACGGAGGCTTGTGGTTCAGTAGTCTGCTAATTTTCTCGCACCATAGAACTGGGAAAGGGAATGCGAAAATTATAATTAATTAAAATTTAAAAATATATAAGAGGAGTAAATAATTACTGCAACTTCTGTGCTTTATAAAACCTACCCCCACGCGCCGTGGTTCACACGCGAGTTTCTATTGGTTGAGGGACGAGTCCTCGAGGCGCGTGAGTGTAGGAGCCGTGAGCACGTGACACGGGATCAACGGTCAGGATTGCGTATTTTTTGACACGTGGGTATGTGGGGCCCTTTCAGTGTTATGGTGTTCTTAGGAACACGGGTTACTCTGCACCAGCACCGTCCGATTGGCGCCACGACAGGTCGGGGAGATTTATCTATGAGGTGTCGAGTTGTGATTGGTGGATGGTATGAGTGACGAGCCAGGAGTTTCGTGTGAACACGTTGCTTTTGCGTGCTCAAGCGTGGCAGAGACACGACGGATTTGGAATGGACCGGTTAGGAGGATAAAAGGGAATGAAGAATATGAATGGTTTGGGCCTACTGAGAAGGCTCCATCGTGGGCCGTGGGATTCGAGGGCCCACCAGTGACCAATCTTTATGTCAAATCCAATTCTCAATAATGATTCACTTGGCTGCTTTTGATATTTAAAAACAAAGTGGTATTGATATTTTCTAATTCGTTCAAAACTATGTGCTTATCTTTTTGGTTGAAAAGTCTATATTTGGAATTGCCAAAATTTCGAATCACTTAAGAGAATTAAAATAATCCAGAAACGTATTCTCCACCTCTCTTGTGTTGAAACATTGTCAAAGAATTTTTATACAAAAATAACATATAGTTGATCGTGGCAGTGCATTTATCGGGCAATGATAAAAGTTTTGGCTAAAATAGTAACAAATGACTGTATTTAACTGGACTTGATGGCAAGGGACAAGGGAGTAGCCTTTACTAGAAATATTAAACAGAATTAATTAAAAGAAAAAAATAATATCAAATAACTTTAATAGAATAAATAGGAAATATAGTCTAGCCAAATTTATTGAGGAAACTTAACCAACATATTCAATTCAAAACTATAATTGGGTATGCTATATTTTCTATTTGTTCTAACAAACTTACATATTTTAAAATAAACAAGGAAAACATTTGTTATCCGTGACTATTAAATAGGTATACATGTGGTACTCAATAATTTGGGTGAAACAAGAATTCAAGGATCCGCAACTAATATGAAAATATATGATAGAAATTATATTTGATGTTTATTAACAGGTTCATTTGGGGTGGTGTGGTAGAGGCTTGCTCTAAGTGTTTTCGGGGTGGTTCTTGTAACTGATTTGTGGGGGGAGTCTCAACCCATTGGAGGTGGAAGCCGCGAGTTTGCAAGAGGCATTTCGTTGCGCTATCATTTATTTTGCTCGTTGTTTTTGGGGTGGTTCTTGTAACGGATTTGCGGGGAGTCTCAACCCATTAGGTGCAGACCGCGAGATTGCAAGAGGCATTTCGATGTGCTGTCATTTATTCTAATCGCCGTTTTCGGGGTGGTTATTGTAACGGATTTTCGAGAAGTCTCAACACATTCGAATTAGAAGTCGCAATTTTGCAAGAGGTGTTTCGTTGCGATATCGTTTATTTTGTTGGTCGTTCTTGTAATTTCATGGCTTATGATTTAGCCATATATGCTATAACTAATAGTAACTAAGATCACGGTGTAGGGTCTGTCCCACCATCTGTTGTTTTGGCTGTCCGAGTAATTGTCGGGTTAGTTGCTTAATAATTTAATAATATGTCGTGTTTTCCCTAAAAACATATATATCATAATAAAATTAATAATACATTAATAAAAATTTCATCTCAATCTTCATACAAGTGTATATGATGTATTAATTTTTTTTATATGTTTAGTCATTTATAAATTAAGATTTGTTTATTGTGAGGTCGAGGGTTCGATAAAATGACAGAGAAGCATTTTATGAGTGAATATAGTTATTGTAATTTTCAAAAATAATAATTAAAACTTGGGATGAATATTCAAACATATTTAAGTGTTAATTTTATTGATTTTTAAAACTCAAGGTGAAAAAACTAAGCTAGAGTGTAGGATACTATTATAGAATTGTATAATTCATTGCACATTTGATAATAAAATATTAATTCTTATGTATCCTTCCAAAAATAGCTAATATTTGTTGGGCTCAAAAAATCAGCAAACTGAACTACCTTTAAAAATTGATTGATCTGATAACCGTACATGGAGAACGATGGAAATAGTGTGGCTCATTCGTGGCAGAGATAGTCGAAAGGAAAGTATAATGAGTATGAGATAATTGATCATATGAATTAATATGAGCGAGAGGATGTACCGTTGAGAATGTTGATGGAAGGGTAGGATGCAAAGATGAGTCGGGTGGAGCAATAGAGGGTGACAGGGTGTAGTCATAACCTTCTAAGCGCTTAGAAATTGTTCATACAAGCTTTTCAGGGTGAGGCATTTCGAGCTTTGGTACGACCGTGTCGGTGGGAACCTAGGTAGTTTCTTGCTCTATAGTGTGAGTGACAAGTGTGTCGATAATGAAATGACATGTTGGTGGTATGTCTTATGAGTTCGGGAAATTGTTAGTCTCCTGGGAAGATGTTTTTCCAAAACTGGACCTCTCGGAATGTTACAATAACTCGTGACTCTAGATCGAAAACACGATATCCCTTTCGCCCTGTTCGAGTACCCTACAAATATTTTATGGCTAGATAGGGGGTGAATTTATCTCCGGATTGCTAATGTACATAACATATGAACATCTACATACACTCACAAATATTTTAAATTCTTTACATGTGGGTGATGTGGGGTCAATCGGTCTCCGTTTGATCAGCTAAACTTCATATTTAACGTCATTATCTCTCTCGTTTTGGTTGTAAAGAGACCTATTAGTTTGGATTCTGCTGTGTTTTGGTTTTTGGTTGTAGGTGCAAAGAAGAGGTTAAAATGGAATCCAAAACGGAGCAATTTCGACGAGACTTGCAGTCGAAGCAATGAGATCGAGTCCGAAATTTAAGTCAAGCCACGATCATGACAAGCAATACAAGCAAGTCACGATCGTGACAAGGAGTGTCACGATTGTGACAAAATGAATATAATTTTCCCAAGAACCCGTAGCGAGGCACGATTCCCAGCACGAAGGCGAGACGATCGGGATGCAGAGAGAGTCACGATCGTGACATTTCTGTCACGATCATGACAAAAATACAAAGGAGACGATCGTGGCGTTGACCTCAACAAGGACAACTCGAAGTGGTCCCAAACCATGAAGGCACGATTGTTCCAACCCAATGGACGATCGTGATACACTCTATGTCCGTTCTCGGAGAGAATCCGGGTTATGCGCCTCTAGCCCCTAGATAATCGGAATTAAGGCCTTGTGGACCCGTTGACAACAATAGAATGATGAGTCAACGGATCTAGATTGAGCTACACTCAATGTCGAGAGACGAGTGTAGCGATATTTGCGGGTTTAGGGCATCAGAGTAGAACCAAGTCCATTTCTATGATGTGCATTATGAAATTCACTTGTGTAATCCAACACCCTTGGTTTCCATTTAAAACTTGAATACATACCACCTTTCACATTTACTCGTGCATGATCCAACACCTTTGATTTCCATCTGTCAAAAAATGCTGAAAATGTCTTTTAAATCAATTTTTTAAAATAAAAATAAAAATACATTTCTTCAACTCGAGTTCGTCGGGTTTTTTTCTTCATATATCGCATAACATCGATGTTGTGAACTATATTTTGTTCAATTACGAAAATAGTCTCTCGCACGCAATCGTAGTCAAGAGAAAAACTGGCGAACTCGAGTTGAATTTTATTTATTTATTTAAAACTACAAATTTTAAAGGTAAAAGTACACGTTTTGTAAAAAAAAATTATAAGTTCGCAACCATTTTTTTACAAAATTTGATAGTTCATATCACTTTTTGAAATTTTCCATGCAAAAATATATTATTATGTAACTCTCTCTTGCATATTTCTATCGTCACTCTCTTTTTGGGCTCCCCAAGCCTCACTTCTCATTATAGGGCTAGTCTCAAATTCCTGATCGGCTCCTCAAATATAATTACCTTCTAAAAGAGAAAAAAAAAGTTCAACCCTTAATGACATACTCACCCTTGTTTCTGTAAAAAAAAAAGTTCCCTACCTCCTAATCGGCTCCTATATGCTCAAAGACCTTCTGTTGGTCTAGGGTCGTGTTAATTATGATCTGGAACTGCATTTCTGAGCTCACACACATTTAATCTTCGACTTGTTTCAATATGATATTGGTGTAAGAATTAATTGGAAGTATAAATTTGAAACTGCCCATATTGAAAGTTGGAGGCTTTAGGGTTGTCCTTCCTCAACATCTGGTCAAACAATCGTTATTGTTGTTGGAATGGTTATGGAACTTATAGTATACATGCATTTAAATTTATTGTTAATCGATAGTACAAGCTTTCATTATTTTTCTTCTTGATATTTATGAAAGAAACGAATGTGAAAAACCTTATTTAGCGTATACTACTAAATATATAATTGTTTTGACCAGTTTAATTCATCGAATGAATGACGCGTATTTTTTTAGTGAACAATATTTTTGAATATGTTAAAACTATCTTTAATGATTTTTGACCAGTTATCTGATGTGATAATTTTTGCTAGTTTTAATTTGGGTAAATTGTACAAAATTCTTGTGTATTATTCTAATGATGCAATAAAGCCGTTGTGCAATATTATTTTATTTTTACAAAAAAATGAATGTTAACTTAATTTCTGATCTTGCAAAATGTGTACATTTGCTTATAAATGACCAAATGTCTTTGTCATTAGAACTTTTAAAAATAATAATATTTTAACTTGAGTTCGTTGGTTTTCTACTTCTAATTTAGAGAAAGAATCTATTTCTCGTTCTCTATGAGGAGAATCAGAGGATAAGAAGCCCTAAGGAGATTTTCATTTGGGAATGACAAGTGAGAAACCCTAAAGAAAATTTGGGGGTGAAATCAAAATGTGGTGTTTGTTTCCCAGAAAACGGCGGTCGAGAAGATGTTGATAACAATGTGAAGAGCGATTGTAAAACAGTGCGGCAGAGAAATTAGGTGAATCTGTGTGACTTCGAATTTGTTTAGATTTGAAGTTTTATAGACAAACATATATGTTGTGTGACAAAAAAAACAAAAATTGACGAATTCAAGTTGTTGAAAAAAATAATCATTTCAATCAATGACAATTTTCATTGCTTGCATCTTTTTAGTGTTTGCTTGAAATCTCCATTTTGATGTTGACTTACATGTCTTTTGGTACACAACTTGTTCTTAAACCCACAAACGGGTCTTCCCAATTTCTCAAGCAAAGCCAGCTTTAAATTTACTTCCAAATCCAATAGGTTGATGACAAGACCTTATTTGAAGCAAAACTAGAAAGTCATGAACTCTAAATTACAAGGCTCGCATAATTATTACCATTAATGACCAAAATGATCCCTTTGATTTTTAGTGTCATTAAAACACTAATTTCCCCACAAACTCAAACAAGAAATGGGTTAATAAGTTACTTACCGTTACACCCATTTGGAGAGAAAAAAAAGAGAAGAAAAGTCAGACCATTTTCCTTTGACTATTGACTGGGAGATAATGTTGAGTAATGAAGAAAAAAATGATAGTATGCTATACTTAATTTTATATGATTTTGACATTTTGGTATTTTAGTTATATATATTTTTTCTTTTAGTATCTTAACTATCATTTTGGGATAACCTAACATTAAAATATCTAAATTACTCTTGGCTGAATCGTAATTAAACTCAATCCAATCGAGGGAACCAACCCAATTGAAAAAACTTAATCGGAAAAGTCAGCTCATCTGACGACCCTGAGAAGATGACAACGTGAGGGTTCATTTGGGGGATAATGGGTTGGACCATGCCAACCAATTTGAGCCGATCCAACTGGATTAATTTTTTCTAAATCAGATGCGTTTTAGAGGTAGATGGTCCAAAACTGATAATTAGGATATTAAGAAAAAGAAAAAAAATAGTTAATGCACAAAAGTGTAAAAGTAGTCAAATTATGTATAGTAAACTTTTATTTTAAGGATAATGACATTTTGTTACACCTAATTATAGCGAAATGACATTTTCATATCCTAACTACTTTAGTTTCTTTTTTAGTACCCTTAATTTTTTTTGTGACAACCTATCACTAAAATGCCCAAAATACCTAAACTACCATTGGTTTAAGAAACCATAAATTGAATTGGTTCAATTTTGTTTATCTCTGGTTCAATTTGGTTTATGTTTAAGATGCAATTACAATTATGCCCCAAAATCTAAAATTAAATTTGAACAATTTCAAATTCGGTTTGATAAATCAAATTGGACCAAAAAATTCTAATTTTTTAAACTAGGGATATTTTAGTCATTTGAGCATAAGTTGTCACAAAAAAATTGTCGGGATACTAAAAAAGAGAGAAGTAATTAGAGTATGAAAGTATCATTTCACTATAATAAGGTACAATAAAGTGTCATTATCCCTTCATTTTATCTGATATATTGAGGGGTAAAAAAGTAATATTGGAAATGAAAGGTGAGAGAGCATAGTTGGTGTTGAAATTGTCACAGTTATGTTATGTAAACTGATTGACTGAAAAAGACAGCCACTGCCCTTTCCTCTCCCTCTCAGTCAAATTCCTCCCACACCCATTGCTCTGCTCTCTTCTTCTTCTCCATCTTCTTGACCTCTCCATTTTGCCATGTAAGTGCTATTTTTCTCTCTATTTCTGTTTGTTTGTTTGTTTCTATTTTTGCGTCACGCAGCGAAACCCTAGCGCATCACTCGAACGTTTGATTTTTGATTTTGCTTCGTTTGCTATATTGCCGATGTTGTTTTGGACTTGTACTGTGATATTTACTGATTTGCTCGTGTTTGATGTGGAAATGATGGATTGTTGCTGTGAATCTTTGTGTTTGTTGTAGTTTTCTCTTGATCTGATGTGGATTTGGTTGAGTGAAGTGAGTGTGAACCAGGGATTTTAGAATTTTGAGTTTGGTTGAATTTGAGCTTGTTAGTGTTTTCTTGGAAGTGGGCATGGTGGGGAAGGAGGATGCGTTCAGTGCTCCGGGCCAGCTTTCTAGCTCCCGGAGACAATTCTGGCGATCCGCATCGTGGTCTGCTTCTCGGAATGCTTCCCAAAACCCTAATGAGGAGTGTGCAGATCCAAATGGCGACAGTGGAACCAGTAATGGCCTGGGTCGGCGTTTTCCTGCCCCTTTGACCCCAAGATCGCATCAGAATTCCAAGGGCAGGTCGTGTTTGCCCCCGTTGCAGCCGTTGTCAATTGCTCGGCGGAGCTTGGACGAGTGGCCAAAGGCAAGCTCGGATGATATAGGGGAGTGGCCGCAGCCTCCAACTCCAAGTGGGAGAAGTGGGGAGAGATTGAAGCTTGATCTGTCTGCGATACAGCAGAACTCGGGTGGGAGCTGCGGTCTTGTGAAGAGGGATAAGATTGCTTTCTTCGATAAGAAGTGTTCGAAAGTGGCTGAACATATATTTCTTGGCGGAGATGCAGTTGCGAAGGACAGGGATATACTTAGACAGAATAGGATCACCCATGTGCTAAACTGTGTGGGTTTCGTGTGCGCCGAATACTTCAAAGCTGATTTTGTGTACAGAACTTTGTGGTTGCAGGACAGTCCGTCGGAGGACATTACTAGTATTTTGTACGACGTGTTTGACTACTTTGAGGATGTTAGGGAACATGGCGGGAGGGTGTTTGTTCATTGTTGCCAAGGGGTCTCTCGGTCAACATCGTTGGTCATTGCTTATCTTATGTGGAGGGAAGGGCAGAGTTTTGATGATGCATTTCAATATGTGAAGGCTGCCAGAGAGATAGCTGACCCGAATATGGGTTTTGCTTGCCAGTTATTACAATGCCAAAAGAGGGTCCTTGCTTTCCCTCTTAGCCCGAGTTCATTATTGAGGATGTATAGAATCGCTCCACACTCGCCCTACGATCCCTTGCATCTGGTGCCGAAAATGTTAAATGATCCTTCACCATATGCATTAGACTCTAGAGGTGCATTTATTATTCATTTACCTTCAGTAATATATGTCTGGATCGGTAAGAATTGCGGGGCTATTATGGAAAGAGATGCCAGAGGAGCTGTTTGTCAGATTGTTCGGTATGAGAAAGTGCAAGGGCGGATAATAATGGTAAAGGAAGGTGAAGAACCAGCTTATTTTTGGGATTCCTTTTCAAACATTTCAGCCTTGCTGGATCAAACAGGCTGTAAGGTGGAGGTTGGGACACCACTTCTTAAAATTTGCCCTGGTGACAGGAAAGTGGAATCATATAATGTTGATTTTGAGATTTTCCAGAAAGCTATCACGGGTGGCTTTGTACCTCCATTTGCATCATCAGAGAATGAACATGAAACCCATCTTCCCGCAAGAGAAAGCAGCTGGAGTGCATTGAGGCGTAAGTTTGCATCGGGGAATATGAAGGAGTTCATCTCCGCTCCCAAGCTATCACTCTTATCAAGGGTCTACTCAGATTCTAGGATGGTTGTACATCCATGCACAAGCTCATCTTCTCCCTCATCATTCTCAACATCATCATCATCGCCACCCTTTTCTTTTTCTTCTTTGCCTGTTTATCTCTCTCCTGATTCGATCTCTTCTGATGCAAGCTCTGGCTCCAAATATTTTTCAGAATCCTCACTGGATTCCCCTTCTGCAACCTTTTCTACTCTTCCAGTAGCATCAGCTCTGTCTAACTTGTCTTTATCATCCGGTATTTCGTCTCCGCCCACACCGTCATCATCTTGTACAAAATGTTCTCCATCCCTTGCAGAACGCCGAGGTAGCATGTCAAAGTCTCTGAAGTTGCCAGTGATTTCTGATAATATAAGGGTGACAGATAGTTCGTTCAATTTTCTAGACAATCAAGAAGCTGGTGTCAGGATGAGTAATGATGCTCGCTTCTTATCTGAACAAGACAGTATAGAAATTGTCTTAGACTCCAATGTTTGTACCAAGAGTAGAGAGGGAAATTCAATTCAAGACTGCAAGTTAAACACATGTCTTGGTGGGGTAGCTAGTGCTGACTCAAGTCACAGAGATACTGATTTTGTTAACCATTATGGTGAATCATGGAGGAGTCATTCTATGGGAGAAGGCCGGAGGCCAACTGTCTCTGATGGAAAGGAGTCTGGTTCATTACATTGTAACCTAATACAACTGGTAGTATGGCGCTGGCCTAATTTAGAAAGAATTGTGACTTTTGGCAGAAAAGATCTGAATTCTAGGTCTGCTTTCGCCATTTTTCATCAGAGTACAGGTGTAGGCAAGAATGTGGATGGGATTCTTTACTTTTGGATTGGAAGATCTTTCAATGAAGACAAAAGCAGTATTAAGTTAGATAGGGGCAGAGAGTTAATCAAACCACAAGAGACAGATTGGAATCATGTTGCTTCGGAGGTTCTTATTCAAATGCATCTGCCAAGTGGAGCAGTCATAAAGGTATGGGATCGATATTGGATTATATTCAGCACTTGAACTTTTATGTGTTTATTATTTTATGCTTGCACGTTTAGAGCTAGGTTTATACAACTTGAAGTCTGCTTGTCATTCCTAATTTTGCGGCTCGGGGGCACATGTGAATGATCACAATTCACACATAATCATTCAGTTTGAAGTCGTGACAAAGAAAATTTGTTAAATAGATTGAAATAAATATATCTATCGTGTTTGAAATATAGATATGGGAAGTTCTTTAGTTGACAAAGCTTTTCCCTTGAAGAGATGGTAGCTAAATTTGACTCGGGTGTTATTCGTGAATATGTTTGGAAATTTCAAACAAATTGAGGCTGAATCTAAGTTAAATGTTTTAATATGAATAAGGGGAATCTTAATCAAATTTCATATATGTTGGATGTGATTGGGAATTATAAACTAACACTATATGAGTTCATAATTCATGGATTATTGCTTAGCTTTTTTTCTCTTTGACAACTAGTCTGGCTTATGTAACGCCAAAAGATATATTTGGTTTGTCTGAAGGAAAATGATTAGTCGATTAGATTGCCAAAAATCAGAGTTTTGCTGGTCTTTTGAAATCCCATCTCATGGAAAAAAGAAAAATTTCCGCCCACATTAATTATATGCAAATAGTGGTTTACAATAACCAAATCTACCTGTTATGTCCACCTTCCAATATTCTTATGCTAGGTTGAAGGAGTTGATTCACCATTTGAGACATGGTTTGTGAGTAAACAATAAAATGTATTGGTCTCAAACACTTTCTTACTTTCTTTTTGCCCGTTTTTACGAAGTTGAAGATGCAAATTTAATTGGTAAGTAATAATCCAGTTATAGTAATCTATATTTTGTGCTGATGCATACTCGTTATATCTTTGTCGGTTAAATGCTATTATTGAGGTTAATGGGCACGGGTGTTAAAACTCCATGAAAGAAGTGTCAGTAGGATATAGTTATTGCCATTAAGGTGACTAGTAACTAGATGAGTGAAAAATTGAGGGACGCCACCTCCTAAAATGGAAATATAGACAAGGCATATAAGGGGATCAATGGTTTTCAAACCCTTGAGAGAGCATGGAATATGTGCAAGACTCCCAAGTTATGGTTCATAATAACTCACCAATGGTTTCCTTGTTACGTATCCTGTAGTTTTCAGGCGACTTCGAGCAATTTTGTTATTCATCTGCAAGCATCTCCTTTTTCTCAGATGCTCCTGAGGGGACATCAGTAATGTTTTTCTTCTATTGCATAGTGTATAGGGATGGCAAAATACCTCGTCCCACAGTGACCCGATGTCCCCGTCCTCAATATATATAAAAAATAGTTTTAGTTAAAAAAATATATTTGAATACATTTTTAATGAAAAATAATTTTTTAAATGACATTTTGGGTCGAGGAACGGGGATTCCCCATCAGGGGCAGGGGGCGGAGAAAAACCGCCCCATACCCGCCCCATTGCCATCCGGCCATCCCTAATAATACAGTCATTTAAACACATGTAGGGTTTGTGTAGTTGAGCGATAAATTTATGGCAAGATGTTTTAAGTTGCATTTGGACATATTGTCAGCTATATTGTTGCTTACATCTCCTTCTTACCCCATCGCCCCATCTTCTATTTTTTTCCATTGCATCTGTGGTAGTTGAAACCTTAATTATCAGCTGAATTGGTATCTTCTTGTCCATTCTAATTTGTAAGGGTTAAATGCCGTTTATGAACAGATTATTAAAGAAGACGAAGAATCGGATGAGTTCAATGCGATATTAGATTCTTTGTAGCTCGGTGCATTTAAGATTGGATTCTGCAATCAAATAGATCGTAAACCATTCTTCTGTTGGTTTCCCGGGCTTATTAAATTGAGCTTCCTTGGCAGCTTTGTGAGGTAACTACTAGACATTTATTTACTCAGTTACAACCCTCTCTCTCACTACGAAAAAGAAAATGCTTATAGGTCTCCGAGTATGTTCAGAACTTGCTATATGGTATTTATGTTGTAATGAGGGAGGTGTATTGTTTTTATGGAAATCAATATTATGTAAGTGAAAGAGTTAATTGGCTGTCAGCAGAGAAGCATCTATACCTGATTTCTCCATTATATGACATCTTGTAATTTATTACTTCTGGACGACATGGGACCAAAACTAATTCTAGGCATTTAGTCATACCGATAAAAAAAAAACTATAGGTATTTAGTGAGAAATGGACATCTCAAAGTTGGTCAATTTGAATTTGTTTCTTCTACTATCTCCTGGATAGTTATGATATCCTATATAAGACTTTGAATCGGTCACTGTATATCATCATGTCTCCTGATCATGAGAGCTTAGGAGGACACGTGGGTCTAACTTATGTCCCAAACCTAGAATTTCAACCAAAGAAACTGAGTATTAGATTCTGCAAGAAAAGAGCAATGATTAGAGTGCAGCGATGAACCAGCACAACTTTTAGATTTTCAGTTCTTGGTGAAATGTAGTTTTATTTACCGAGAAAAAGAAGAAATGATCTCTGTAGCCTGAAGACTTGTACCGTTATTTTTCTCTTACTGAACTAACAACAATACAATATTTTGCATGCAGGAGGAGGCTGCTTGCAAGTTGTGGCCATGTTTCCAGGTTGTATAGTGCTATTTTACATGTCATAACCAGATATCATTTGTCTCAAGAGACGACGGAGTCATTCTGTACATTCGCAATTACTTTATACTGATATATCTTTTTCCCACAAACTTTTTTTGCCTCGCTTAATTTGTTTTCATTTTCTTTACTTCAATACAATTAAATGTTTAGGTTACCATGAAGAATGTGGATATAGTTTTTGTTCTCATCCCCATTCTCCATTTGTGATTGCATCTTCCTAATGCTGTTAATCCATCTATATTTACAGTGGATGACTTCTACATTCTCCACTCTATAATAACAATATATAATGAGTTTTAGACATTCAGGAGAATAAACAAACTAAATATAAGTTGGTACTGGTTACTAATAATTAAACAGGTCTTCAATAATTCATGCTTAGAGTTACAGTTAAGTTAGCATAACATTCATCAATCATCACCAATGCAGTTCCTCAAGCTGACTCTGCAGCACAATCCGAGATTATTCAAATTACAACACACTACACTTGCACCATAAATAGGTCATACATCATTTCATTTTGTAGCTGAGATGTTTATTCTGATAACAGGTGCCACCGGTTCTTCAATATGAGAATCGAAGTCTCTGCGTGTAAATCAAATAACAAATTCAATGAATTTAGTAAAACACTGACTTGCTTACCTTTAAATTATTACCCTTTTGCAACAAATTCAATGAATTTAGTAAAACACTAATTTGCTTACCTTTAAATCATTGCCCTTTTGCGTTGAGCTTCTTCCCATAGATTCATTAAAAATTTGACGCCCTCTTTCAGCGTAGCCTTTCTTCCAGCTATGTTATTCCAGAGCTCGGAGGTCGTGTACCTCCCACTAGGGTTATATTCATTTATTTGCAGTAAAGCTGTAGTGACAGCCTTGTACACTTCATCACCCAATTCATTCTTCAGTCGTTTCAACTTATCATCATTCTCATCTATCAGCTCCTGAACCAGCAAAATTGGTCTCGGGTTAACGATGTCCAAAATAAGGCAAGCAACATAGCAACGAACAAGTGCAAGGGAAAACAATAAGGTGCTTGTAAGGGCACATAGCATAGTATTATGAGATACAAACCTGAGATTTCTCGCCAATTGTAATGACTTTAAAAGGATGCCAGTCTGGATCCTTGAGATATTCCTCCCATAATGAGCACTGCTCCATGGCTCTCTCTTCAGCTTCTTCCTCACCATACTTTCTTTTCATTGCTTTACGAAAAGGTTTATCATCAAGTTCTCCCATCCTCTTTACAATAATATCATCAACACGGGTTGTTATTTCCTTCAAGCCCTACAGTGAGTTCAGTGCTTCCTCAGACACAAGATTTGCTAGTAATATAGGAGGCCACAAGTTTAAGAAGTAACACGTAACCAATGGGCCACGGTTTGGAATTTGTATAATCAATCAAAAGTGCATATTTCTTCCATGTACACATGATAACTAATGAGCCACATGATCACTGTGTAGATAGATAAGAGTCGTACACATCTAAAATCTCCCGTCTTTTCTTCGATATATCTATTTTAGTTTATAAGGGAAAACGATAAATCTTGTAATCTGATGTCCGTTCACTACTAAAATTGAATACTGCAACTATAATTGTCCCTTCTAATTTCTAACATATATCTTCTAGGAGTAAGATTGCTATATCATATAATATTGGGCTACATATGGGGGCTCGATCTCTCCACACTAAAAGGTCAACCTATTATTTTTAGTTTAACTCTTGCCCTTATACACAGCTCTATTTTTTCCTTCTACCATTATGGGACTTTATTATTGAACAAAGATCATCTTACATGAATTATGCCCCTACTTAACAAAGAAGAAACACTATTTGGAGTTAGCATTGAGAAAAGTTCAAATAACAGCAACTCACATTGATCAATTCTTTCCGGGCATCCTGCAGCTCGTCATTGCTCTTGCGCTCCTTAACTATAAGAGTTTGGTTCAGAGCTTCCACATCTTCAAGCTCCCCTTCTTTCTCTCTCAAACTTTTCATCACTTCATCTACCTTTTTCAGGACCTCTACATCACTACCATCCTCCATGTGCCTCATAACATTTGATTTCCCTTTCAGTTGCTCAATTTCCAACTCCAGTTGTTGTTTAGCGTCCAACTTCTTTTGCAGTAGAATTATTTTATTGTGGAGTTCTTCCTTTTGCCTCTGAGTAAAATAAACACGGCATCCGCATAATCTTACTATGAATTTGACGAGGAAATATTTTATTTCATTTTTAGTAAAAGCAATACAAAAACTCATGAACAAACCTTCTGATCTTCAGCCAGTTTCATTACATTCAGATCAGCTTTGTGTTGCTCTAGAGAAGCCAATTGGAGCGAGCTATTCTTAATGGTATTCTGTTAGAAAACCAGAATTAGTATTGTCATGCGTATTCTGTATCATGTAAATAAGATGAAAATAAGCTCTTCGGCTGATTCTGCATCATCAAATAACGCATAAGAGTTTCAAATGAGAATTCTCAACAAATGTCCTTAAAAAGCTACAATGTCTAAGAGAAGAAATAAACACGGTTCTGAAAATAAACAAATGATAGCAACAAGTCAAAGCAGTTGCAGCGACACATAATAATGATAACAATAAGAACCTATGCACGGTGAATCAATCCGGTGAAGTTTTTCCGTCCATCAAACTGTAAGTTGCAGGAGGATTGAGAATCATTATAAAATATAACACTTTGGGCAAGAAATGGAGATATAAATGTCTTAGATCACAAACAATCAATGGAGAGAATAAAGTACAGCGCTAAGCAGGGCATAATATTATAGTGTGTTATAGTTTAATAGCAAACAACAACTCTAGGAATATGCTTCAGTTGAACAGAGATAGTGTGGATCAAAAAACTCCAAGACAATCAAACATGCTATATATTGTGGAGGGTTGACCCCGTTTGTGCATTCCAAATATACTATTTATGATAAAAAACATGTAATATATCACCTTTTCTATCTCTTCTGAGAGCCTTTTTGTTTCACTTTCATTATGCGCCTCGCGTTTTTCCAACTCTGCCCCACGCAATTCAAGGTCTCTTTTCTGAGATTCCAGTAGCAATTTAAGCTTTTCATGGTCAGTAAAAATTCTCCTCAGGTGATCTTGTGCACTCGTTTGTATCTTCTTTATTTCTGTGAGGGAAAACAAACATGACATGAATTCAACTTTATCACAAAAGAAAAGGGGCGGGGTGGGGAGAGAGGTTTTGTTAGTAAAAGAGACCATCATTGTAAGCCTGATGAAGTTTTTCCTTCTCCTGCATTACGACGTTGAGGGAGTCAGAAGTTTGATTACATCTTTCTTGTATCTCTTGCATATGTTTATGTTTCACTTCAATTATGTTTGTCAAGTTAGACACGAGTTTATGTTGTTTCCGGGCCTCTTCCTCCTCCATTTCTTCGACGGTCACAAGGTCTCCAATTTTGCGCAAGTGTTCCCCAATTATACATTTTGAGTTATAGTCGTCTGCACGGGCAACCCATGCATAAGGACCAACTTTTTGGCCATTACTAGCAAACCAGTCATTTCGTCCATGATGATCCGCCTCATAAGCCCTCTCAAAAGAAATGGCATTATGCAATCCCGGCCAATCCTTGTTGAACTCCACAGCAGCACATCCTGAATGGCCCCGGTAGTTCCACAGTGGATGAACTCTGTTGGGATTAAATCCTCTTCTTCTCAACTCATCCCTTAGCTTGGATCCGCTTTCTCCCACGCATCGCCCGTCCTCTGCCTTTCTAGTTGGAAGGTTTACGACAATTCCCGTCCAAGGCCACACAAACTTTTCATGATGGTTACAATCAACCGGGGGATTGCTCTCGTCTGCAGGTTTTGATGGACCTCCCACATCGGCTAGATCATTTTCCAGGTATTTCACCAAAGCCAAGTGATTCGCCTTTTCTTTTGCACTTCTCTTATCCGAACTGCTCTTACCCACCCCCGACGCATGCTGGATGAGGTCCTTCAGTTGGTAATCCCTCTTCTTCTTCTTTGGACAGTAGGGACATGTATAAACCTTATCCGATACCTTCACATGGTGATTCCCACTCTTTAGTTTCTCATAAGTTTCATCCACACACTCCTCCATTTCGGATTCACTGATATCTGTATCATCTTCTGAGTAGTGATCTACACAATCTCCCATTTTTTATTCCCAAAAGGGTACCTGAAAACTAAGCCGGCTACTAATAAAAATCCCATTATGTGTGTTGGGGTAACACAAAGAGCATAACACTATATAACAGTTAAAATTCAGGAAATAGATCCAAAACCATTAGTAACACTGATGAATTACACAACTCAAATGTCACAAACTGTCCTTTTACTGGAACAGTTCAGAAAAAGCTGTCAGGCACACATAAAAGAAGATACAGAGAAAACTGGTAGTTAGATTGTCACAGACATCAGTTCTCAAAAAGATAAAGGACTCCCAGAATATTACCAACATTTTCATAAATCCCAGAGCATTTTAAGGGTTTCACAACAACAACATTTCACAGAGCACAATGCCATGAAAAAACATAAGCAAAAAAGAATTAAATTGAAAATATGCAAAAAATAGAAAAAGGGCACGACCAAGCTCTACGTCAACGGATCAAAACCCTCAACCTCATAACAGCAAAGAATCAAAAGACCAAACACTCTCGAAAGAGAACACATTGTGAATTTCAAACTCCAAAAAAAGCATGCACGTTACAGGAAATTGAAATTAAGCTGGAAATTAACCGAAGAACAGATCATCACCGTGACAAATTGGATCTGTTGACTCAGAATCGTCTCTGATTGTGGATTGTTTGGGGAAATTGGGAATTTCTAGGTCTGGCGAGTGAAGCAGAGCTCAAAATAGGGCTTTAGGTTCTGCAACTGCGAGAGAGCTCTCAAGACGACAACTACACATCAGTGACGTACAGATTGTTTGTGCACTTTTATGATGCGTTGCTTTCCACGCGCTCTCACAGGTCGTGTAATTAGCCACAGACTTCATATCTCAGAAGCCTCTCTGCTTGTGAGTTTGTGACTGGTTCAGTAACGAGTTCTCGGAGAGTGCCACGCGCTCGATACGTACCCGCCACCACGCGCTCGCGAGTGAAACTCAAATTCATTTCTTCATCTGGAGATAATGTTTCCATAAAGTACACGCATCAGACGTCTGTACGGGTGCCACGTCAAAGCTACAATGCTTTGACCAATCAAATCGCGACTGACCATTGTCAGTGATGCAGCAGCAGGCATCAGATCAAATAAATTACGCTCCGTTACGGGTATTTAGTAACGGCCCCAATAATCCAAACAGCGGAGCTCCTTATCCGCAACCAGGATTAAACAATACACCACTGATGGAATATCGTACTCCCGCATCCAAACAGGAGCTAATCTCAAGCCGTCTTGGTTTCGTCTCGTTCTCGTCTCTCCGATCCAGTTCCGCTTCCACATACGGAGACGCAGCAGAGTGAGATCGGATCGGAGAAATGTTCAACCAGTTCGGAGCCACGGCGGAGACGCTGAGCAAGGCGTCGACGATGGTGTTCCGGATCGGCACCGACGCGCACCTCTACGATGACCCCGAGGACGTGAGCATCGCGCCGCTCCTCGACAGCAAGTTCGACTCCGAGAAGTGCGAGGCTCTCAAGCGATTGCTCGCTCTCATCGCCCAAGGCTTCGACGTCTCCAATTTCTTCCCTCAGGTTCGTTTTTCCTCGCATTTCACTGATCCGTTTTCTGGGCGTTTCTCATTTGATCCATGGAGCTATACAGTGTTGAATTTGATTGAATTCTGTGTTGATTGATCTTTTGGAGCTCTACAGGTTGTTAAGAACGTGGCATCTCAGTCGTTGGAAGTGAAGAAGCTTGTTTACTTGTATCTGCTTCACTATGCTGAGAAGTATGTCACATGCAAATTTCTGTGAATTAATTCCTATACATGTTGAATCTAGGTAGTTATCATTTGTTCTTGATGTGAAACTGATGTTCATTGAGATTCTTATTATCTAAGTTGTGAGAAACTGATATACATACAAGATTTGCTTATATGGCCTTTTGTTCGACTAATCAGGCGACCAAATGAGGCTTTGCTATCAATTAATTACTTCCAGAAGGACTTGGGCGATACAAACCCGTTGGTGAGGGCATGGGCACTTCGTACCATGGCAGGGATCCGTCTACATGTGATTGCGCCTCTTGTTCTAGTAGCCGTGTCCAAATGTGCTCGAGACCCTTCGGTTTATGTGAGAAAATGTGCTGCTGGTGCTCTTCCCAAGTTGAACGATTTGCGCCAGGAGGAGAACGCCTCTACAATTGAAGAGGTCCGGTTGTTGAATTTCAATTCATCATTTCTTTATTGGACCAGAAAATAGAATGATAAGAGAATTATATTTACTACTTTCCCCCTCTTTAATCTTCAGTCGTAACTAGCAAATGTTCCTTACAACATTACACAAAAGACGTGTCTAATCGTTCTTAATAAAACACTACATCTGAATGGTTGGTTTCTTACAAAGCCTATTACTATCTATACAAGATCTATACAAGGTTCTCTTCATGGTGTATGTTATGTTCAAGACATCATCATTTGTGAGTTGTTACTGTTATATTCCTTTAAGAAGTGCACTCATAATGCCTGGTAGCAAAATGTATTTATAGAGACATTTTTCAGTTACTAGTTGGCTGTGGGAGCTGTTGCTTGCTGTTAGCTTATATTACGGTTTACTTTATATTTGCTGTACTGATTTTTTGTATGTATAATGTTGCACATCATGCAGATTGTTGGAATATTGTTAAATGACCATTCCCCTGCAGTAGTTGGAGCTGCTGCTGCTGCATTTGCTTCTGTATGTCCAAATAATTTGTCTCTTATTGGAAGAAGTTATAGGAAGTTGTGTGAGGTCCTTCCTGATGTGGAAGAGTGGGGCCAAATAATCTTGATTGAGATCCTTCTACGTTATGTAGTTGCAAGACACGGGCTTGCAAAAGAATCCATTATGTTTTCTTTCCATGCTAAAGAAAATTCAAGTTCTGAAAAGGATGATTCGGATGGCTTTGCCTTAGAAAAGGACGGCAGTGAGACTAACGCAACTTCTATGTCTGAGTTAGCAAATTTGGTCTCGAGGTGTTATATTGAAGGGCCAGATGAATACCTATCACGGATAAGTTACAAAAATAAGGACTCAACTGAACTGAATCCCACACATTATACATTTGGCAAAAGTAATGATGATATGCAGATCCTGCTGCAGTGTACATCACCATTGTTATGGAGTAATAATAGCGCAGTGGTACTTGCAGCTGCTGGTGTGCATTGGGTTATGGCACCAAAGGAGGATCTAAAGAGAATAGTCAAGCCACTCTTGTTTGTGTTGAGGTCATCCAATGCCTCAAAATATGTGGTATGCTTCATTTTTTACTGTTTATGTATTATGTTTTGTAGCTACATGATTTCACTAGTTTTAGGTTTTATTTGTTACTGTATGTATGTGTTTGCATGATGTGTGTGAATGTGTATTGTTGCACAAGGCATTGATGCAGGGATGTTTGAGGTGATGCTTGATTTTTTTATCAGTCTTAAATGTAAGTTTGGCAATTAGAACCAGTGTCCTCGTGCTTATTACATGAAGTCCATGCCACTTCATCCACACCCCTTGGTTGAGATGATGCTTGATGATGTAGAAGTATTGTAGTGGTCTCATGTACACTTGTATTCTGTGCAATATTTATGAAAAAAAGTGTAGGATGAGGTATAAGGCAAGGCAAGTTTTTCTGAACCCTCTAGGCAGATGCAAGTATTATAAGGATGATGTATAATTGACTAAAATCAAACATCTAATCTGATTTATATTTTGAAGCCTTTTTAAACTAAGAGGAACAAAATACTGTGAATTCTATCAAACCATATGGATGCTACACTGTTTAATTTCTTGTGGTTCTCCAAAAAATACATGGACCACAATGACAGATTGTTCTCGGCAATTTATTCGCATATTGAATTTGGTCAGCTGCTTACTTCTGCTACTTTCCAATTTATGATTAAATGGAAAATTGGTAATATTAATTAATTTTATGCAGGTCCTTTGTAACATTCAAGTGTTTGCTAAAGCAATGCCATCACTTTTTGCTCTGCACTTTGAGGACTTCTTCATATGTTCTTCAGATTCATATCAGATAAAAGCTTTGAAGCTTGATATACTGTCTTCCATTGCTACAGATTCATCAATTTTACATATTTTCAGAGAGTTTCAGGTAATCTCTTTCGGGCCACGTTTTTTATCTCTTTTTTCTCATTGGTAATAATCAACTTCATAACTGTGGTAGTTAGATAGCTTCTCATTGATATAGGGACTGTAAAAATCATTTTTGTGCCAAATGTTAAGGAATTTTTTGACCAATTTCACTAGTATGGACATATATGCACTAATTACATATCTTGTTAATTTCCATAAGTCACACATCATCTTCTAAGTTACCATTTAGACATGTCTTTTGCCATATTCAATCATTTGTAATTTACAGGATTAAAGTGCATGGGTTGATGCTTATTTTTAGCGTTGCTAGGATTATATTAGGGATCCAGACAGGACGTTTGCTGCCGATACTGTTGCTGCTATTGGTTTATGTGCACAACGGCTGCCAAAAATGGCAAACACATGTTTGGAAGGACTATTAGCTTTGACTAGACAAGGTTTATGTGATCTACTTGTGGCATACTGATCTGGTCTATATATATTTATCTGTTTCTGAAGTAACTCCTAATATTGCAGAGTTTTTGAGTAGTGACTTTGGGTCTGTAGATGGGGAAGCCAGTGTTTTGGTTCAGGCAGTAATTTCTATAAAATCAATCATAAAGCAAGATCCATCCAGTCATGAGAAGGTATCATATTTCTGATCTGATGAAGTTATTGCCAAGTATTTTTATTTTATATTTGTTGTGTACGAATTCTGAATCTTCAGTGTTCTGCCGAATCTTAGAAAAGAAGAATAAGTTAATTTTCTTTTCATTGTTGTCCAGGCTCACCAAATGTAAATATAATTGCTTAAGTACTAGTGTCTTTCTTTTTTAAGTGATCATTTGATCCCATTCGTTTTGGATGTTGTAATTAACTCTTTTGATTTTTAAAGGTTATAATCCAGTTGGTATGTCGTTTGGATACAATTAAAGTGCCTGCGGTGCGTGCGATGATTATTTGGATGGTGGGGGAATATAACACCTTAGGGGAGACAATTCCTAGGATGCTAACCACTGTACTTAAATATCTTGCTTGGTGCTTTACTTCAGAGGCACCGGAGACAAAGCTTCAGATTCTTAATACTACTGTGAAGGTATTCCGTCATTTTTTGTCTTTTAATGTCACCTTTGAAATTATCTGGCGAGATAGAAGATTCATGTTACCTCTTCTGTCAATTCTTTGTTTATATCAGTCTTGCAATTGCAGGTCCTTTGAGTTATCTTTTTTTCAGTGTTGAAGTACATTTTGGATCTTTGTTTATTTCTTAAACTGTTTTAATTGGCTTGCTTATACTAGCAGTACAACTTCTTTACGCGATAAGTGGGACTTAAGAACACTTTTACCATGTTTATTTTGTATTATACCTCCTTATCATTTCATTGTACATAACACAATCTCAGTGTTTTGAAACAGACGGGCAGAAGTTTGTTTATTTGGGTTAAATTGAAAGGTATAAATTTTAAAAAAATCAGAGGATAATAGTTCTTAATTGTTCAGCTCCTTTTCTACAGGTCCTATTACATGCTAAAGGAGAAGATTATTCAACCTCCACGAGTGTCTTAAGCTATGTACTTGACTTGGCAGAGTGTGATGTTAACTATGATCTCCGTGACCGGGCTCGTTTTATTAGAAAACTTCTATTTTGCCACCTAGGTTCTCAAGGTCTGGACAAAGAAGGGGATTTCTCATTAGAGGACAAGGATCTGCATTATCTACTGGCGGAAAAAATATTCGGGGGACAAATCAAGAAAACACCGACTGAACTTGTCAACAATCGATTTTATCTTCCTGGATCTCTTTCGCAGATAGTTCTTCATGCTGCTCCAGGATATGAACCTCTCCCGAAGCCTTGTAGTTTACTTCATCATGACCTTGAGCAGCCCTCAAATACGGCCCAAGAGATGATTGCGTTGGATGACAGAGTCTCCAATAAGGACTCATATGGGACGGGAGATTCCAATGCATTATCTGGATCCTCGGATGAGGAAACTGCTTCTGATTATAGTTCTCGACCCTCTCTTACTAGCTCCAGAGGCAGTGCTGGGACTGGTTCTGCCAGTGAAGATGAAAACGAAAATGATCCATTGATTCAGTTTTCAGATATTGCCAATACCTCTAGAGAACAAAATGGAGTTTCCAATTCTGGTTGTGCTGATTTGGGGGATCTAATGTCGAACCGGGCTCTTGAATCGTGGCTGGATGAGCAGCCTGGACTGGAAAACCCAAATACACGAGAACAAAGTCATGGTCGTAAGTCTCTGGCAAGACTCTCTGTTGGGGATATTGCAGGGAAGGTTAAAGCTAAAAGCTATACACTCTTAGAGCCTACATATGGAAATGGCTTGAAGGTGGATTATACATTTTCATCTGAGGTTTCAAGCATCTCGCCTCTTCTTGTATGTGTAGAAGTTTCATTTGAGAACTGTTCAACGGAACCAATGTCAAAAATAGTTTTGATGGATGAGGAATCAAACAAAGTCTCAGATAGCTCAGATTCTGCAGATCAGGCATCAATTGGAGTTGATAGGTGATCTCCTTTAATCAGAACCAGCATTTCAATTGTTTGCATCTTCTTTTTCTAGGAGGGTTTCATTACTATATTGTAGGTATAAGAAATTCAATTGGCGTCATTTATGTTGGTTAGCACACACCTCTAAATGCATGCATGATAAAAAGGTAGTGTCAAGTATTAATTAGTTGAGTGCAGGATCGAAGACTTTACAATAATGTAAATAGTAGAATTAAAGTTTGATGAGTTTACATTGCTATCATGAAACTTTTAGGTTCACAACTTTATTGGTTAACCAAGTTTTTTTCGATCGGCTGGTCAACCAAGTTCGTTTATGTTTTGGGTGGTTGTGTTAAAAATCCAGGAGAATTAACATATGAATATGATGAACCTCGTCCATTTGGTTTCCTGGAGGCACTATATATTTGAACTAGCTCTTGTTTCAATTTCATTACCTTCCTAACATGGTTATGCTAACATTTTCAATTTATACCATCAATAATTAAATCAAGTTATTACTATTTGGTTATTGTCCGAGGCCTAGACCAAAGACACCCTAAATGCTTGTTTTGTTTTGTCATTTTTCATATGGTGAGAGATATTCTCAAAACTTATGTATGATGTTTATTTAATTCATAAGTTGTTTCTTTAATCTCTGTGCCTCTTTGTTTTTTCATGTGTCTAATTTCTGACCTTTCCTGCTATTCTGGATTCTGCAGCTCCTTGGCATCTGATAATGAAGTGCCAACCCTAGTTTCAATGGAAGAAATTAGTTCTCTGGAACCTGGTCAGACAATAAAGAGAATTCTCCAAGTTCGCTTCCATCACCATCTTTTGCCTCTGAAGCTTTCTTTATATTGCAATGCGAAGAAGCATCCTGTTAAGTTGCGGCCTGACATAGGATATTTTGTAAAGCCACTCTCCATGGACACTGAAGCCTTTACAAAGAAGGAATCTCAGCTTCCAGGAATGTTTGAATACACAAGGAGGTCAGTCTCATTATTTCTGTTACTACCCTATTTTGGTAACACACAAACACACACTACTTAATTACTTCTAATGGGTGTTCTCTTTTCTATCCAAGTCTGGTATCTTATTCAACATTTTTATGCCAAAAACTACTCTTAAGAGCACAATCAGACCTCAAATAAGAGAAAATTAATCTATTTTCAGGGTAAAATTTTGGGACTTGTATGTTAAAACATATGCCGTGCTAGCGTGATCATTGTTGATGGTCCATCTCAAATGTGGAGAGGAAATAACTTCATCTGAAACATGGATACAATCATGCATCTATGCCATATTCAAAGGAATTATGGGCCTGTATCATTAGAAAGAGAAAAACCATTCTTTTTCCTTCTCATAATGTTCTTTTTCTGTTCTTTTTTTTTCATGTCTTCTTTGGTATTCTAATTGGAATATTATTGTACGTACTAGATGCACTTTCACCGACCACGTTGAGGAACTGAACAAGGATGAAGGAGAAAACTCGCAAGTGAAAGACAAATTTCTTGTAATCTGTCAAAGGCTGGCACTGAAGATGCTTGGGAATGCAAATATTTGTCTCATGTCTGTTGACATGCCAGTTTCTGCCAGCCTGGATGATGCATCGGGTTTGCACCTACGATTTAGTAGTGAGATCTTGAGCAACTCAGTTCCCTGCTTAATTACGTTAACTGTTGAAGGTAAATGCTCTAAACCGTTAGATGTCTCTGTTAAAGTCAACTGTGAAGAAACCGTATTTGGGTTAAACTTTTTGAATAGGGTTGTGAACTTCTTAGTTGAGCCCTCCCTCGCCGGCTCGTAGTTGTGGTAATACTTACTATTCCGCTTTGGGAAGAAAAGAGAAAAGTAGAAAACTGTCATTGTGCCGTGTGTGCGCTTGGGTTTTTCACCAAACATTTCAGCTGTTGTTCTGAATGTTAAAATATTTGATTTTGCTTAGAATCTAGAACAATGTTTTACTGTACAAAAATGGGAATTCACCATTATTTTTGTAGTGTGTACATATATGCTTTGAGCATGCTTTGTTCTTCTACTTCTAGATCTCGATGTTTCAAGTTTGAGGAGTTTCTGTATTTGAGTGTTTCGGGAAAGAACAATTTTTTTAGATGGTGAAATTTTGTGGGGGCTTGGAAGGGTTTCATCCAATGATTCATTTCCTGTTCTAAATTGCGAATCATTTCCTCCCAATACAAATGTGCTTCTTACTAGGGATGAATCAGCGCAAAATTGTCCGGATTGATTTGGCTCGATTTTTTTTATGGCTGGACTCGATATGAAATGAGTGTAAAAAGTTAAGCTTGAGAGAAAACCAGTCATTTGTAATCATGCTTGACTCAATTAAGTTCCTTTAAATATAATGATTATAATTAAATAAAGGGTTAATTACAACTAACTATACTTAGTTGGAGCCCTTTTACAAATTACTATACCTATTTTAAAAAATTACAACTTACTACTCTCAATTACATTGTTTTTTACAAATTGTTCTAACACCGTTAAATTTTGGATGGAAAGTCTCATTAAAGTGTAAAATGTCTAAAATACCGTTGACAATGTGATGTCGTCAATTACATTTTCCTCAATTTCTTCCTATTTTTTTTGTTTGATTTTGGTTGTGTTTTGTCTTCCTTTTTAATCGATGGGAAATCATACTAATGACAAATCAAACACAAATATTAGTTAATTAAACTACAAACACCCCCGTAACAAATCACAGAACCCACCATATATTCATAACAATGGATGGTCTTCATAACAATGCAAAAAAGAAGCTTACCAATGCAAATCAAATATGCAAGAGAACAATAGTTTCATACAAGATGAATCAGAAGAGTATATAAACCCAATGCCCATAATAACAATCCAAAACAAATTCCTTTCAACCCAACCCAATTCATCAATCCACTTTATTACGAAACAAACCATGTCAACCCGCACTTACACTTGAGCCCCGTCAGCCCCAATTTCTTGTTGCAGCTCCTGCACCTGTTCGTCTCCCTTGTCTCCACCAGACTCGTCGCCGACCAAGACGATTCGACGGCGGAGGTCGCTCCAATTGAAATCAAAATCACAGGGACTAAATCGATTTGAGCCTTAGGGTTTGCAGGGACTTCTCTATAGCGGCTTTAGCAGAAGCGGCTTGCTCCTCCCTGTTCCGGACCTCTCTGTGGCACTTGGAGCACAATTTCGACGGGTTGCTCAAGATCAGACCCATTTCGCCAGAGTTTTCGATCGAGCAGCCCAGATTTGGAGAACCATCGCTCGAAAACCAGATCTTGAAATCGAAATCGAAGGACAAAACCTACATGATTGACGCCAACGACGAAGATTCCGACGAATTCTACAGCGACGCGATTTGGTGTCCACCTCCTCGCTCAACCATCGCTTTTTCTCCAATCTCTTATCATCAATCGGCGTGTAAACACATGAGTAAAATATATTTGTGGAAAACATATCATTTGGTTTAAAATAATAGGGAAATCAAAGGTCGAATTCCTCAATTTTTTGCTGATTTGAAATTGAAATCACAGCTCATCTCAAATGGGGTTGTTTGAGCCTTGAGGAACGAAGAACATGAGGAACATGTAGGTTTTGGTATAATTTTTAAATTTAAAAATTGAGGGTATTTTTGTCATTTTGAGAAAAATTAACATCTCTCTCAGTCAAAATGGACGGAAATGAACTGATTGTAAAAAAATATAATTAGGTGAGCACAAATGAATCTTTTTGAAATATGTATAGTAATTAGTAAAAGTGTTCAAACTAAGTATAGCAAAGTGTAATTACCCCTTAAATAAATAACAAGTTTGTTCGTGAGCATGTCGATTGAGTTGAGTTTGATTCAGTTTGAATCTCGAAGAAAAATGATTGAAATCAAGACATTGAAGAAGAAAAATGGTCACAATCAAGAATCTCGAATCTCTAACTGAGGCCTCCTTCCTCTCCAACCCTTTACCGACTCTCTGTCCCCTCCCTGCATTAATGGAAGTTATTTTCTTATTAGTAAATTACTTTATTAAAAAACAACAGAACATTACCACCATCTATCACTCGAGGAGGGTGGATAGAGATAATGATAACTAAAGGAGTGACGTACAATGGAAAATTGAAACATGAAAGAGAAAATGAAATGAAAAAAAGACGATATCATCAAGATTTTCGACGAGAACTAGCCCGATCAAGCTCTTTCTTGAATGTCGTGAATTACCTCTTCATTCGAAAGCTCAGTCGTGAAACCCATACGTTTCATAGAAGAAAAAGTTCTGGATGCTCCTTCAAAAGATGTATGATCGATATTATTTGCAAAAAATCTAGTCTCACAATATGTTGCTCACGACATGCTTGACTCAATCCAGTCTCACAGTAAATATGAGCAACATACTGTGACCATCTTCTTCACAACACTCGTCGTCAAGCACCAAATCTTCCCTATTCAAAAGCTCTCCTTTTGGTTCCCCCACCTGGTCTCTTACTCTGTACTTTCGAATCGTAGATCTGTATTTGAGTTTGTCAATCTATGGCTTCCTTGTTCAATTTAGATTATAATTTAGCTTGTATTATTACATGAGTATGATTTTTCGGTTTCGTCGATTTATGGATGAGTTATTAAATTATTGGATCTAACAAATCAATTAAATTGCTAAATTAAAAAGTTGAGCTACTACCAACGCTTGCTTGACCAACTGGTTAAACACTTGAACTTAGGTTCAAAGGTCATGAGTTTGAGTCACGCTGTGGTATCTCACCTTTATTTCCAACTTCTGTTAGAACCTCTCTCAACTTATGTTGGGCCTCTCTCTCCCGGTGGGAGTCTTGTGGTAATATTGTTTGGTGCTGTCTTGCTTCATCATAGCATAGTCAAGCCCAAATTTTGATACAATTTGCCGATCAAACAAAAAAAGTTGAGCTACATATTGTGAGATCGAAGCATCATTTTAATATTCAATTTGAGCAACGGATTTCTCAAGACCCATTTTATTGAATTTGGAGAGTCGAATTAAAAATGAAAATGATATAAAAGAAAACGGAAGAAGAAATGAATTCTAAAAAAATAAGCAATAACTGACCGGGTGAGAGTAAAAAATAATTAGGGTATCAACGAAATGAAATTTGAGTAAGTACATCAATTTAATAATGACCTATAGTTAGGTGTAGTATAAGAAAATTATCGCTATATTATATTTAACTATAGATCCAGGCAATGATGCCAAACATAATAGGAAAATGAAAAAGGAGTAATAAGCTGAGGAAATTATGAAATCAGAGTTGGTTCAGTTCACATATCTAATTGGGCAAGTAAATACCAACAAAATCTTTTTTGTTTTATATCATGTCCTGCATACCCCAAACTTCAAAGTTTCCATCCAAATGCTTAATATGGGGCCAATACAACATTCAACATATTGCCCCAAAGTAAATTGCTGATACAAGTTTATACAATAGCAGAGCTTAACTGATTAATGCAACCTGAATATTCTTCATCTACTGGCCACTCTGCCTCCATCCTCCAACTTCCTCAAACTCAAACTCCCTCTCTAACTGTACATAACATCCACGAGACAGTGTCAGTCAAGAAAAATATATGACTGTTGTTAGTAACTTACAACCATACCTACATTGTCCTCCAAATACTTGCATTGCTAAAGACTTTTATCTATTATTGATTGTAGAGAGTAAATACTAAATACCTCATCTAAATTCCAAAACTATTTTGTTTGTTTTTGTTTTGTTTTCTTTGAAACAAGAATATCCCCACTGAAACATCGGCAACAAAAAGCATACCTGGTGAGTGAAGGTGACACCGACTTTAATCTCTCCACAGTAATCCTGGTTGGGTCCAACCACACTATATTTGACAGGACTCAATTCAGCCCTTCCTCTATCAACTCCCTTTACCAACAGATCCTCCACATAGATGCTACGTTTCAGAAATAAGCCCACTAAGATCAATTTCAGCAACAAACAGAAGAGAAAGAAGAAGAAAAACATAACACAGTTTTTCATTTCATATGTATCGGTTATGAGTTATGAGGGAATCAAAAAATCATATATAGTCTTAAGAACTCTTAAAAATCACTAGTTTGGTGCTTTCTTGCTTTACCATAGCATAGTCGAGCCCAAATCTTGATACACAACTTGCTGATAAAAATAATCATATAGTTGCAAGGAGTAAACTTCAGTGGCATAGTTACCAAACAAGCTAAAGCGTAATTCAAGGTGCAAAGTAGTTTGCACTAATATATTTTTTTCTGTTAATAATAATAACAGCAGGTTGTGGGGACTGGAACCAGAGTGACCTCATGCTTATTACATGTAGTCTCTGTCACCTCACACACAGCCATCGGTTAACCTGAACTGATATTGACTAGTAGAATAAGGAGTCTTACGCTGCTTGCCCTACAAAGTCATCAGAAGAGAAGGTGTCCTTATCCATGATCCTGAGGGTGATCTTGTATCGGTTATCAGCCCCTGGATACTCCACCCTAAATGTAAATTTCTCGTTCCACGTTGGATTACTACCCGCCCCTGTAAACCATTAATAAAATATTGCCACAGTTAGTAAGTATGGTGCACCACAAATAGTGTTTTAAGGTCTATAGTTTGTAAACAAAAAGTTAATCTCGCATGCTTTAGGATTATAAGTTTATAATGCTGAAGGTTTTTTTGCTATAATACAACTTATACCCATTTCCTCGATCTTCCTTCTTATATAATATATTGCTTAATGGCATCGGAGCCAAGTCAGCCCAACTACACAAAATCTTTATTTTTGTTGATGTTGAGGCCGAGTGGGGAGGATATACAATCCTCCATTATTCTAGCCTAATCTCTGTCGTCAACTTTTTATAATCATGAACAGTGAAATGTATTATCAAGTAAAGCAATGATCATTCATGACTCAAAGATGAGATGAGTTCAACTTCAACCCGGCCCGACCCGACCCCATTTTCTTCCAAATCCCTCTCTCCCATACAAACCCAGAAACCCAAATGCTCAGATTTTTGGCAGAATCGCGTGAGCTACGAAGAGTCCGTGACAAAACTCAAAACCCATACCCAAAAAAGATAGCTTTTTTCTGTATAGCAACTATCAATGCACATTTGGGTATTTAGTTACGTGTACGGTTCAATCACCATGTAATTAGGTCAATAATCGGCCCCAAAACACATGAAATTAGTACCTAAATAACGCGATCAGAACAGAAGCACAATTGCATCGATAATGAAAAACACAAAATCGAAGAAATCAACTCATTACCTTTGGCGACGGAGCTCTTTCTCTCTTGGTTCCTGTATTCAATCACAACGTACGGGTCCATATTGCCTATATAGGCCAAAATTGATCGTTAAAATTTGAAAAAAAAATCGGAACTAATCAAGAGAAAAACGAAGGAGAAATGAGGAAGCTGGTACGAACCAATTAAATCTGCATTTGGAAGGCCCTTGGCGTTCAACAGATGAACCTCCATGATTCCAAAACCCATTTCTCTCTCTCTCTCGAACG
Organism: Geranium brycei; assembly: GCA_036897365.1. NCBI lineage: Eukaryota > Viridiplantae > Streptophyta > Magnoliopsida > Geraniales > Geraniaceae > Geranium > Geranium brycei. Next base: position 53,903 of record JAYMTP010000016.1, read on the forward strand.
ATCGAACGATTAGAAATTTAGAACACGAAACGATATATATTTTGGCCGGGAAATGGTATTTGATAGCTTGACGAGCCGGTCAAATAAGGCTGTGACCGTGCCTCTTTATTGGTCAATTTTTATTTCCATTTTGGTTCAGTTGTCAGTATGTCACCGGCTCGACTCTCTGTACAAGGTATTTAATAATTTCCAAAATGGGACCTACAAATCATGATTTGTTCCCATATTAAGCATGTGTTCGTCATTAACACTTACTTCTATTCTCACTTAGGTCAATATCTTTTTAATTTATTGTGTGAGGTTGTAAAAAAAAATTGTCTCACTGTTATAACTTTCATTTTTTTCCCGTTATCTCGCCCATGTGCGCGGCACATGATTAAAAGTTTTCTAATAATGGCCAAAATACCCCTAATTCCTAATTTAGTAGTGAGCGAAATAAAAAAAACGCAGAGAGACCATTTTGCTCACAATCGATCGTCGTCGATAATGAAAGAGGAGAGGTGACGCCATCGATGCGAGTGTGAAATTTCTTCTCCGATTCGGACATCGCATACCATTGGAAACCCAGGTAGAAGATTCGCATACCACTTCGCATGTTCGTCTTCACCTCCAAACCAAATAAAAAGCGTAAGTGGATATGGGTTAGGATATATGTTTGGTAGCGTTAACACTCAGGGACAAAACAAACATTTCAAATCATTCTCAAACAAAAGTTATAACGGTGAGACAAAATATGTGTTTGATGACCTTACAAATTAAATTAGATTTTTGGTGACCTAAGTGAGATTATACACTTTTGTGATGTCTAAGTGAAATTACCCCTTTTATTAACAAAGTTAAGTGAATTCTAGTGAAATTTATTGACTCGTCAATCATCATCCTATTGAATACGGATAAAATTGATTTTCATCCAAAATACTAGAAATGATAACGGGTAAGATTCTTCTATTTGAATATAAATTATATATATTTTAAATATTTCTTGATCTTGACATCATTTACGTGACTTCAATTGAGTATACATATACTAATTTACTAAAATATAATTAAAAATGTATTTTAGTTAATAAAAGAACTTATCGACAAATTTTGTATTAAGATGTGGGCTTGAATATGCTATAATGTAAGACAACATCAATTAAGATAGGATGTTCAAGATACAATACTCGTGAACGGGAAAGAGGATGGAGAGGAGGCATCGGAGTATAATTTGGACAAGATAAGGAAGCTTCGTGAGTAGACTACACCATAGAGAAATCTGGGATGGAATAAATAGTAATTCAAGATAAAATTTGAGTTCAAAACAAGGACATTTAAGTAATTTGAACACGAAATAATTTTACTGCTAATAAAATGGTATTTTAGTCATTTTTGAAGTTTTAAAAATAAAATAAACTAACCGTGTGAGAAATGGACAAATTAGTTTTTAGGTGATATGCGAAAAAAATAAAATTAGGTGACCAATTTAAAAAAAAAATAATGATAATTTCTTCATATGTGCTCAACAACTATTATCCCATAAAATTGTTATACTGAATTTTGAAATACATCAAGTTAGTGTAATTTTATATTAAATCCTTCAAATGATGAAAATGTCATTTCCAAAATTTTAAACCCTAAATCCCAAACTTACTCTTAAATAAAATTGATAAATTATCATGAATAAACAATAAGAAATGATTACGTCTTCTTCGAATATTATTGTCATGAGGTCGATGTCATTGATATCGCTCTTTTATTTTCATTAATCAAGTATAAAACACCTTCTTACAAAAATGAGACCATAGCTGATACTTTTCTGCCATTTTCCTTAGAAAAAATCACAAAAGCAACCAATCTTGGAAGTCCAACCTTGTGTCATGCAAGAGGATTTGAGGAACAAGAGCATATCATATTGTTATGCAAAATCAAGGAGCTGTACAAATAATCAACACTCAGTCCGAATTCACAATGTTACATGTCTCTCAAGGACCATCCATCCGTGTGATTTGCCAAAGCATTTCACTTCCCCGAGCGATGGGGCGAAGCAGACGGCCTGGAATAGAAGTTGTCGCTTCTCCTGCGAACGACCCTCGAGCCATTCTTGGCCTCGCGGCCCTGATACTGGTGAGGCGCGTTCTCGGGGGCGCCCGAGTTCTGGAGTCCTTCGAGCTCTTTCACCACCTCTTCCATGTTCGGCCTCAGCCTCGGTTCCTTTGACAGGCACCGCGTCGCGAGCTGCCCTACCCTCAGCGCCCCAGAGAGCGAGTACTGACCTTGAATGCGAACATCCACGACTTGGAAAATCTTGCGCTTGCTTGCGAGGGAAGGCTTGGCCCATTCGACTAGATTCTGTTCCCCGGACGGCCTGTTCTTGTCTAGCGCTCGTCTTCCAGATAACATTTCGAGAAGAACGACCCCAAAGCTATACACGTCGCTTTTTGCAGTTAAATGACCTTCACGAGGAAGAATAAGGATGTCTTCAAATTAAGTATGATGTTATTTGATTATAATATTTAGGGAAAATTACACATAACTCAACCTAAGTATACTCCGTTTTGGTTTTACACTCAACACCCTGGTGTTTTGAGTGGTACCCTAATTATTTTAATTTACACCTTATTCTAACACAGTTAGTTTTTCATTTTTTTAGAAGACGAAATTATCCCTCATCACCTGTTAAATTTTCAAAATTATACCCTCGTTAACACTCAACTTCCATAAGCATGTAATTTTGGACGTTGAATTGTGTTTGAAATGGAGTACTTATGGAGAGAATGGCATGCTTATGGAAATTTGAGTGTGTACTAAGGTGTATAAGTATGACACGATGAGGGATTCACAAAAATGAAAAATTAACTACTCAAAACACTAGAGACGTAAAGTGTAAAACTTGTATGCTCAAGGGAAGTTATGTGTAATTTTCTCTGGTATTTATAGGTGCATTGCGGAATAAGTATGTATACCTGTGGCCATGTACTCGGGAGCTGCATACCCGTGAGTGCCCATGATCCTCGTGGAGACGTGGCTCTTATCACCCGTTGGCCCGTCTTTGGCTAACCCAAAATCTGAGAGTTTTGCGTTGTACTTCTGTGACCGTGAAAGACATAATGTGAGTGAGGGGGCGAAAATTCAAGGTGGTTGTGATTCTAAGAATTGAACGCGTTTGACATACCGAATCTATCAGGATATTGGAAGTTTTGAAGTCACGGTATATCACTTTTGCTTCCGGGCCATGGAGAAACGCTAAACCCTTGGCAGCACCATGAGCAACCTTCATGCGGAGGTTCCAAGAAAGTGGTTGGAAATTCGAACCTCCTGATTCAACAACGATAAAATGCACGAACAACAAAGTAAATAAGAATAATTTGCAAGAATAGCAAATCTATAAGAAAGCCTTGTGTTCCAAATAGCTTACTTCTAAACAGATGATTCTCCAAGCTGCCTCGAGGCATGAACTCATATACCAGAAGCCGATGTTCATCCTCTAAGCAATAACCAATCAGCTTCACGAGATTAGAGTGATATAGCTGCCCCAGGTAATTAATTTCCGCCTACACTCCAAAATACACCAATCAGTCCCATCATCTAAACATTAATACACTGAGAAATGTATATTTGCATTTAGGAAATAAGCAAGACCGAGTTCTGCAGTATACTTTAAGCTTAAAAATAAAAAAATCTCAAGCTCCTTGTGCTACATTTATGCCATTGCAAAGTAGATTCTTAGTTACATTTTTTTATCAGCGATTTAAACATATTAAAGAATAGAGAAACACTCCCCAAGTTGGGAAGAGTAGCCTCTAAGAACATTACAAATAAAATTGAAAGAATGAAATGAGAGAAAACAAAAGACTAATTAACATCTTGAAGAGAAGTTTCATTATCTGCCGAATTTGTTTGATGGACTGAATCATTTCCTCAACGCTCCCTTTAGAAGTGAAACCCAAAGATTTGCAAAAATCCCAAGTTCTTAGTTACATATGATCCAATTTTTCAAATGCAGAGGTGTTTCAAAACAAACCCGAGCAAGATCCTTAATAAACAATGTTAAATCAGAAGGCAGGGATGCAATACTCACCAACCATTCCTTGTGACCTTGCAGCCCTTCCTGGTTAAGCCTCTTGACAGCAATAACCGTTCCTGTCCCGGGCCTGGCAGCTGTAAGTGAATTCTCATCAATCCACCCTTTGAACACGCACCCAAAACCGCCCTCGCCCAACACCGTATCTGGACGGAAGTTCCTCGTAGCTGTTCTCAGCTCACAAAAGGCAAAGCTCTTAAGGTTCGAAGACTGCAAGATCTCACCCTCTGTCCGAGGAGTTGGAGGCACCGAGACTGACCGGCTAGAGCCACTCAAACCAGTCCCATCTTTGCTATATTTGGAGCCTGAACCTACACATACCTCACAAAACTTATTAACCAAATCGAGTTTACCAATGTCACTCCCACAAAACCCACATACTCAAACCCGTAAACACCAACACATAAGCCTTAAACTCACTCACCTTGTACTTAATTGCTGAGAAAAACTGAGGAAACAGAAACAACAATCTTTTATTACAGTGCTGACTCAAAATTGAGGGAAAGGGAAAAAAAATAAAGTTGCCATCTTTACCATACTTTTAGTTCACATATCAATTGAGAATTGGATGAGAAACTTTCTACAATCAGATCATCAAAGTTCCCACCTTTAACATTTTTTCAGCAATTCAGGAGCATAAACCTCAAACCCCTCTAATGATTCCATAAAAACAAACCCACATAAGAAAACACCACCAAAACTCCAGAAACCCCCAAAAACATAAACAGTCCAACAAAAAGTCAAAAACCCACAATTCAAACATAAACAGAAACACACGATTCATCAAAGAGAATCATAAATCAAACAATCACCTTGGTGAAGAGGGCTCTCGGCTTTGATGCGAGAACTCAAGCAAGACCCCATGAAATGAACCCAGAGCTCCAAAATCTCCGAGACCCTTGTTTTCAAACCCAAACAGGTTCTATGTTAAAGGCTTAGAAATTCAAAAGAGAGACTACAAAACCATGAATTCATTTCACACCCCAAAGTTGAAACAAGAACAGAGCAAGTCCGTGAAGAGAAAGTGTGAAAGGGTTAAGAGCCTTTTTCTCCTCCAAACTTTAGCTGTCACCCACGGAAATGACGACATCAATAAAAACGACCCATATAAATCCAATACAAATAAACAATACAATATTAACACTGCACACAACAAATTCGAGAGATCAAAGGGTTTTCAGCTGTCTTGCCTTTCTGGGTTTTGTTTAGAACAATAAAAAACTGATCTTTTTTGCTTTTTTTTGTTCTTGTGTGTTTGTTTGACTTGTGGGGAAGAGTGAAAAGGTTGACTTTGGCCTCTCCTGGTCAATCAGCTCTCGTGGGTCTTATCCGACCTCTCACGTCGTGTGGCAGATGGCAGATTCTGCATGGCTGAGTTGATTTTGAGCCGCTGGATCAGATTATCTGGAGCTAAATAGCTGATCCTTAATTACAAAATAATTAGTGAAATTAGAATTTAGAGATGGCACTGTTCGTCCCCGACGGGTGTCCCCAAATCCGAACAAAAATAGAGCAAAGAATTCTCGAATCCAGATGAAAACTAGGTAAAATACCCCTGCCCGATACATTAAAAATATATCTTTTAATTAAAAATTATTTTAAAATATATATTTGATGGAAAAATAATATGTTTAAATATATTTCTTATTAAAAGAATATTTTATAATATAAATCTAACTAAATAATAATATTTTTAAGTATATATTTATATTAAAATAATATATTTTAATACAAATTTTATTAAATATAAATATAGGGGTACATTCCGCTACAAACGGTTGTAGAACGTTCGAACGTTATACAACCGTTGGATCAATGCAGATCTGAATGTGCGTTGTCTCAGCGCGTGACACGTGGCAACAAAGTTCTACAACGCACACTTAAAGGTTTTACGGGTCTATCACATTCTACAACTTTACACTACAGATTCTACATGGTTCTACAACTTTGCACTACATGTTTTACAGGATTTTCTCAATTTTGCATAGGTACATCATATTCTACAACTTTGCACTATATTATCTACATGGTTCTACAACTTTGCACTACATTATCTACATGGTTCTACAACTTTGCACTACAAATTTTACAGTTTGTAGCAAATTTCTTCTCTATAAATATATGTTAATATTATTTTGAGTTGAAAACGGTAAACGAAGAACCACTTAATCTGAGGAACGGGAAATCTCTGTCTTGATGCTAACGAAGAGGGGTATTTCTGTTGCCATCCTAAATTAGATGGTATAGTGCATTATTGATTGCTCGGTGCCGGCAATTCTGGGCTGTGCTCAAGTGGGCTTTTTGTAAGGACCCCACTAGCACTGGCCCATACCCACCTACCTAAAAAAGGCTATGATTGGATTGGAGAGATCTTATCTTAGGTTTTAGCTTTTAGCTTTAGACTTTTGGGTTTTAAATTTAGTCACGCTCAAATCTGGTAGATCACTAATCATAGCTCAAACCAATATTTCAAGTCCTTTTCAGGTTTCTGGCAGATTTTATATATATTTTAAGTCGATTGGATTTTCTTCTCGAAATGAAGAAAGGAAAAGGCCGTTTCCATTTTAAGATAAAGAAAAATATTCCTTCTCTGACCCAAAAGAGAAATTGATTTTTTTTTGTCTAAGGGCCGTTTTGACTCTACCAATAATCCAATTTGGCGACTTCTGTTTTGTTTTCTCTTCTGACTCATTTTTTTCTGTTATTTTATTGTTGGGATATGGGAAAATAGGCCCAGAAAAAAAGAGATCTTTACATCATTTTTCTTGATCAGACAGGAATTTTAGAAAACACGGAATTAGTGGGAGATTGTCTGAAAAAGAATGTTCCAGTCATTTAAACACAATAATAAACACAGTAACAAACTCAGAAATGCAAATTTTCAAGTTAAAAAAGGAGCCTTTTTCTTTACTGAACTGGTGAAAGAGATAGAAAGCTACTTCAAGGGTGATAGTGATTTCAATCTAGATTTACCTGTCCTGATTAATCTTTGATGCTACAGTTAATTTCTAGAAACCCAGTAGAGACAAACATAGAAGACAGTGAAAAGTTAATTGTATGTGCATATTTGCCGCCGGAATTGGACCGGGCCGGACTAGACCGATTTGACCGAGTTTTGGGTGTTTTCTGGCGAACTCGTCTCGCTGAGGCCCAAAATCCCGGATTCTGGCGAGTTTCATAACAGTGCCTCGGACCGACCAACCAAAAGAAGGGAAACATAGAGAATTCCTGACTTGCGGGACAAGGAAGTGAAAAATATTAAGGTTAATGGTCCAATTTGTGGTGCTGGTATGAACACAAAAGGATATATATTTAATCTCTAGAAAGCAATGTGGTGCTTTCTAGAGATTAAATATTAAGGTTAATGGTCCAATTTGTGGTGCTTTAACCAATAATCTTCTTCACCTCAGCGGCCTTGGTATATAATGCCAGTGAACTCAGGCTGAAAATGGAACACGCAATAGGATCGTCAAATATTAGGCAAAATATGCGAAGAAATTACAAAAAGAATAATCTAAATTATTATTACATCTGCAAAACCAAATAAAGGTAATGAGTAAAAAAGGAAAAATACATATAACTATCCTTCGTTATACATCATTTTCACTTATCTACACTTAACTAAGATTTTGGTCATTTAACTACACTCAAGTTTCATAAATTCTCATTTGTTAAGTTATTGAATGAAAAATAGTAGTTTTCAAAGTGAAAAGACGAAAATGCCTATAAGTAAATATAATTTTCAGACCTAACAAATCTAATTTTAAAATCTAAAATCATCAATTCAACAAACGGTAGGAAATTTCATCAAAGGGAAATACATGGTTTCTATAACAATGAGATCGAGTGATTCTTCTTGCTTCTGCTCATTCCCAAATGCTATTTGTTGTCCGACTTGTTTTAGCTATTGCAAAATCCAAAAAGGCTGAGTTGAAATTGGAGAAGGTTAAAAGAGATGATGACATTAGAATGGTATTTTCTGCTATAAAACATATGGTCATACATATTCTCAAAGATTCTTGCACAAGTAAAACCATAAGAAAACTACTTTGCACTTAATGAGGGTCGTGACACAAGATGTTGCTCTGGAACTTCTCTATGGTACATATTTCGTATATACATGGGTTCTGTATCTTGCAAAGCGTGTAAGGAGGAACATCTCATAAACAAGGTTGCTGCAACTTCAGGGTTGGTGTTGGTTTCAAGCCATTTCCTTAATCCACAATGCACCTGTTGCATCTGGAAAATAGTCATACTAGCTTGGGAAAGGAGGAATGTTGGTGTGATCAAACGCGAAGCTATTGCAACCCATTTAGCATCGGATACGAGACAAGACTTGGAATCTGACTTACAACCTCCATATAACCTTAATAATTGGCTTATGACAAGTAATACAAAATAGCAGATTAACATTACCTACGGAATTCTAACATAAGTGCATGATATACCTATTTGTACAAAATAAAGTAGATGGTAGGAAAATAATGAATAGAACAACTTAGTAATAAGAGTTACCATATACCAAAAGACATACATGCGCATCACAAGTACATAAGTAGAGCTAAACGAGTAAGTGAATCTAGGAAAATACATACAAAATAGCACTAATTCAATAGCTTAATGATAAGGCAGAACTTACTTCATGAGCCTGAGCAGGAGATGCTACTTTCACCCGTTCCAATAGCCCATACAGGTTCATAGGACAACACAACATTTTCCCAGTTAGACATTTTAGCTGCGATACAAAACCCAACGATTAATTTTTTTGGAAACAGAGTTTGCCGAAACATTTTCCCGTGCAATTTGCACTTGCAATCTTAAGTATGAATGTATGATTAATACAGTAACTGGCAATTAGCGCATTGGCGGCAGAAAAATTCATCACTAATAAACACATTAACATAGATATACAAATAAAACAATTTCTAAACCATGGGACTAAAACATAAATACTTAAAATGTATCATGCAAACTTATCAAAACACAAGTATATATACCAACAGACCTCTTCATCAAAATGTATCCACGCTGAGTCCTATGTTCTAGTACAAGTATGGTATTTGACAGTTCAACTAAAATAAAAGCCTGTAAAGGAGAAATGAGGAACAGTTATATATGTAATGCATCTTATACTGAGATACAACTGTTACCTGCAATGGTCTCGGTATGGGCTGCAACTACGGCCATGGTAGATCCAGATTCACGCTGCTCAAGAGTCTCCCCGACACAAGCTATCGCCTTAAGATATTGAGATACTGCATATGCGACCTTGTCCCCAACAAACTGTAGCAAAATGTATAAGATTCAAGTTGGCATATGGTAAGTAATCGATACATTAGCAAAAAAGAAAAGGATATGCGTGCTTTGAAGAAGAGTGTGGTAATATGTAAATCAACTTTACTAAAATCATTAAGCCATTCATTACCTCATCTGATTCATTTAAGACGATCCTTCTTTCAGAGTGACCAAGAATGACCCAAGGAATATCCAAGTTCTTAAGCATCTCAGAACTGCAAGTACACAATACAACTTCAATTTTTGAAATCTATATGTCCCTTAGTTATTACAGTCTCAATCACAAACATTCAAAAGATGGTAGATAATAAATAATACAGATTAGAAGGCAAAGTGATTCATGAGATTAGTGCAGTTAAATTTGTGAAACGAACTGATGTAGACAATTTGACGGAAAATGAAATGGTTGAAAGCCCATTAATTACTCATTCCCTCTATACAACTTTCCTTCTCATACATATATTGAAGAATAAGAGTTTTTTCTGACAATCAACATTCAAATGTAACAAGAAATATATTCACATTCAAAATAAAGGAACAAATCAAATTAGTTGCACAACTGAATTAAAACAGAAGAAAATCGATAAACCCAATTAAAGTGAAGCACACAAATTCAAATTCAACTAAAGCCAAAGATGCAAATCCAATCCCACTTTCAAGCCTTACTATTTCTCCTCCCAGCCTATGAAGCATCAAATGAGAAGTTATCATCCAAACTCAAATTGTATCAAATGTTGTGAACACTCAACAAGCTTTAAGATGAAATATATCAAATAATGCAGAGACAGTGAACAATTATTCACTTACCAACAACATCTTGAGATGGCACTTGACCTTCATTGAGCATATATACAATCTTCTTCACCTCTTCGGCTGTTCCATTCTGTATCCAGATTTGGTTCAAACCACAAGATTAAGCATAAACATAAGAATCCACGGATTTAATGCACGCATAGTATTCCGGCAACGAATCAATGATCAAATCATCGAGCACGGCCACAAAAATTAAAAATGCCATATCAATAGAAACCGAATCATGATCCGTTCGAACGAAGAGGAACCGAGATCCGTTTGTCTGCCGAGAAACGTGTTGTTACGCTTAGATTGGCTGTATTTTTTAGGACACAGAAAGATGTTAGTCGAAATGTCTGAAACATTAGTGAAAGACATCTGTCGACTTAATTTTAGGTAAGTTTCCGGTTTCGATTAGGATTAGTATATACGCGTGTTTACAGCTGTAATGCTGCGATCAAATATTCCCAAAACGTGTGGGAATATAGGAAAAGGAAGCTTGCATGAAGAAAGGAAGTCCATGAAGGAAACGGAAACAGAAGTCTTATGGAAAAAGGGAAGTTCTCGAAGACGCATGA